>PVKH010007117.1:0-20479 GCA_004027955.1 Chaetophractus vellerosus | reverse complement strand
GTGGCTGGCTGCGCTCCATCCGCGGGCAACCTGCCCTGCCCGTGGCGGCTCTTGCCATGTCCGTGGCAGCTTCTTGCCCTGCCCACGGTGGCTCCGGCCCGCCCATGGCGGCTTGCCATTCTCAAGGCGGTCTGCCCGCTAGGAGAGGTCCCCGGGAATCGAACCCGGGGCCTCCCATGTGGTATGCCGGTGCCCTATCCACTGGGCTATCGAGCCGGCCCCATCAGATTTTAAATATTAGACATTATTTTCCCTTGAGAAAACATGAGATTTAGATTTTGTGTATTATAGCTGTATAAAAAGTGTTGCCTCAGGGAGTGTATTTATGTCTTTTAGATACCCCATGTTACCCCATCACCCGAAGAGTCTGAGCAGAGACTGGACTACACCGTGGGAGAATCTGCAAAGGTGTTGCTGGAGCAGACATATTTCTAGTTGTATGAGGTGGCCTGGACATTATTCTCGTACTCCTTACCCATACTTCAGTAGTAGGCATTTTTCACTAAATTGGAGACCACCTAGTTTGTTTGAGTCCAGAACTCAGTTTCAGTACTGGAACTGGAGACCTGACAACCTGAGCCAGGCTTCTTTGATTCATCTCTCTAGTTACGTCATGAACTCAGAGGGAGATGAGCCTCCATCAAAACGAAAATACAAAGGTAAAGGTGACATTTAACATGGTGTAGAGATAGACATGAGCGGTAGACTAAATGGATCTTTAAGAAAAACCTTCCGCAGCTTTTAAAGATGTTTAGTATTTTTTTTAGCCAGTAGTTTTTTTAGGAAAAATAAATTCTTTTTAAAATGCAGGGGAGTGGATGTAGCTCAAGTGGTTGAGCACCTGCTTCCCATGTACCAGGTCCTAGGTTTGATCCCCAGTACCTCCTCAAAATAAAAAACAAACAAATGGAAAAAAAAAAAACGAACTTTCATTGGGGAGCGGATGTAGCTCAGTGGTCGAGTACCTGCTTCCCATGTATGAAGTCCTGGGTTCAATCCCTTGTACCTCCTAAAAAAAAAATATGCAGTCTTTGCAGTCAGAAATACACAGTTCATTGAAGACAGTGAAAATAGAAATCACTCTAGATAGAAAAAGAACTGGGAAAGAAAGGAAAAATAGATTAAGATAGTAAGTTTAATTTAAAAGTAATTTTCAAATCTAGTGTTTGTTTTTTTAATAAAATTTTATTGAAGTATATCATTCATACATGAACATACTTAAACAATAAATGTATAGTAAAATTTGTGAATTTACAAAACATACATGCATATCATCACACAAGGCTCCCATACATCTCCCCACCAACACCTTGCATTGTTTTAAAACATTTGTTACAAACTATGAAAGAGCATCATCAAAATATTACTACTAACTATAGCCCATACCTTACATTTGGTGTGTTTTTCTCCCAACCCACTCAATTATTACCAACCTATATCAGTATTATATATTTGCTATCATTCAGGAGAAAATATTCTCATATTTGTCATGTTAACCGCAGTCCATCATCCGCCACTGGATGCCCTGTGTTATACAGTCTCATGCTTTGTATAATCCATTCGTTGGGTACATTCAGTGGCTCTCATTTTCATCACAGTTATGCTGTCATCATCTTAGTTTTAGAACATTTTCATTACTCCAGAAGGAAAAATCCCTACCCCCTTATACCCCCCATTTTTGTCCCTTAGTATTGAAAAAAAAATCTTCTTGCCATTGCTGCAAAATATTACAATATTACTGTTAACTATTGTCCGTAGGTTACATTAGTTGTTTTCCCGTGTGTCACCATATTCTTAGCACTTTGTAAAAGAAGAGCATTCTTATTTTTATGCTGTTAACCACAGTCTTCATCCACCACTAAATTCATGATGTTATACATTCCATAGGTCAGGGGTTCTTAACCTTTTTTGTTCCACAGACCCCTTTGCCAGTCAGGTGAAAACCATGGAACCCTTACTAAGTCCACACTATACTGTGTATTTTTAATAAATATATCATACCCTACACCAATACATCCCTGCAAGAATAATGTTTTTCTGAATTTCAATTCAAGCTCACGGACCCGTTGTTGGAACCTCTGCCCTAGATTATTTTCTAGTTTCCTTTCGATTGACATCTACTTCCACAGACTACCCCTTTCAGCCACAATCACATTTGTAAATCAGCAGTGTTAGTTATACTAATTATAATGTGTAACTTTCAATTCTATTCATTTCCACACTTTTCCACTTAACCTTATTAATATTGCTACATATGTTTAGCATCATCTCCCCTTCTCAACCCACCTTTATTTTCTAGTAACCTATACTCTATAGAGCTTACCTCTGTGAGTTTACTCAGCATATTTAGTTCATATTAGTGAGACCATACAATATTTGTCCTTTTGTGCCTGGCTTATTTCATTCAACATAATATCCTCCAGGTTCATCCATGTTGTCATATTCATCCTGTCATATCTAGTGTTTTTATTTAAACCAAGGTCTAGATTGCTAGAAATTGATAGATGTATTCTTGGGAGTCTACAGATCTATATAAAATCTTGATTTTGTATTTTCAATTTTAATTCTTTTTTAAAAACCATTATGTAAAAAAGTTTTTTTTTTCCCTTTATGGAAACAATCAAAAGACAGTTTCCTACAGAATAAGATTTTAGTTTCTTAATTCAGTATTTCTCAAACTGGGATCTAATGGTGTAATCTTGAGAGTCCTTGGGAAGTTTTATCTTTAAAAAGGAACCACATCTGGAATTCAAGTTGGAAAGTTTTTTTGTAAATATGTTGATTGCTTCCATTTTTTTTCTCATATATTTTTTTACTCTAAACAAGTCATTCTTTCCCTCTGTGCTGCCATTCCTGCCCCTCATAGGAGGTATAAATGAATTGTTTAAGTAGGATTCGAAGTTGTCTTCTATCCTGAGCTATAGTGAAGATAACTTCCCTGAGATATTTAAAGTAAGCTGTATGGGTGCTAATGTGTAGGTTGCTGACACATCAGTCAGTCAAAAGAAGTTTGGATTGAGTCTTCCCTGGGAGTCAGAGCTAGAAGAGTTAATTAGTTAGTGCTCTTCAGAGTGCTTCTGTCTTTGTTATCAGAAAATACAGGCTTCACCTGATCCCAGTCAAAGTTGCTAAACTCATGTTCAAATCAGTATAAAATTTATTGCTACACCATTTACCAAGAATTTGTTAGAAAAAAACAAACACATTTAAGTAGTAATTCTAAGCACCCAAAAGTGAAACTATTTGCTTTACTCGACTACAGCATATGTGGTTAAGCAAAAAATATTTGAATGAATGAAAGGTGTATTTGGAGGTCTTAAAATCATATTCTGTAAATCCATAAATCTAGGGCTATGCCACGACATTAGATTGTTTTCGTTTGTTTATTGGTTGTTCATCAGGTCAGCAGGCTCCTCTGTTGTTAAGCCTTGTCTAAATCTTGTATGCTCTCCATTGGAGCTGTAGCATAGTGATATAAGTGTGGGCTTAGGAACCGCTGCTCTCATTTCAGCTCCACCACTAACTCAACTCGGACAAGTTACCTAACTTCTCTGCTCGTTGATCTCAGTGTAAAATTATATTTACTTTTAAAGCCTGTTGAGGATGTAATGAGATATTTCAAAGTGCTTAACACTGTTGGCTTCATAGTAGGTACTCAGAAGATTGTGTTGTGGTTTTCCCTTTATGGATGGGGAATTACATTTACATATTGATGAGCCTTGATTGCAACCTGACTCTTTATATGTCCATTCTTCCTAGGTGTTGTGAATAAGGAAAATGCTCTTCGTTAAGCCATGTTTGTGACTTCCGCTATTTCACTAATACTTTTCAATCAAGAAAACAGCATTGCTAACTTGCCTGTCACTTTAAAGTGGTATTTGAAGGATTTTTGTGACACAATTATGGCTTTTTAATTAGGCACCCTAAAAACCTGATCAGGCCTATTGCTTACTTTCTTTGATTCATCTGTCTTCTCTGCTGTGATCACCTTGTTCCTCCTGACATGGAAGGTATATAAGCTTTCATAGTGTGAATTTATGTTGTGAAGTATATGAAAACCAAAGACTGTCCATTCTAGCAGTGGTTTTCAAATTGTCTTCCATGGAACCCTTGCTTTTGAACATATTTCTGTTAGTTTATTAAAAGCAAATGTGGTTAGATAAAATGTATACTTACCCCTTCATTCTAGTCCCAGTCCAACATACCAGGGAATGGTGTTCCAAGACATGAAAAGGAATGCTGAAGGGTTCTGCAGGCTCTAGAACTTTGAAATCCACTGTATTTATTAGATAACCTGATAGTCCCAGTTATTTGAAAAGTAGAATTGCAAAAAGTTGGTTTACAAACTCTTAATTGCCAGGACTTTAAAAATCTTAATGCATTTATATGCCATTACATATACATATTTTACAAGAATATATGAATACATTTTGTAGACCTTCATCTTTCTTGTTTTAATATGGTGGTGACACCAGGATAGTGCTGTAACTATTTGTGATAGGTTAACATTTTGTTTGCATGACTAGAGCCCTTTCCATGTTGTATGCATATGAAAACTTTTTGAATTGTGGCTAAAATCATCATAGACAGTCCCCAATTTATGAATGAATTGTTGCCTAGAAACTTGGTGGTAACCAATTACATTTCCCCCATAAAAACTGTGCTGTCAATCTCAAAGTAACTGCAGAACTAGTATAATTAGCCTTGGTTCTGGTTGTTTGGGGGTAGGATTCTCCAAATTCAGTGACAGAAAGAGAAGGAGATAATTTCCTTCCCTTTCCTGGTCATAGAAGAAGCCTTAGGCAAAATTCTGAAATAGTTGAAGGTTTTTGTTCAGTTTAATTTTGTTTCTTTCCACTCATGGGATCATGAGCCTCCAACTCCCTTGTTCCACTCACCTCACTATCCATAAAAAATTATCTTCTGTCCTTTAGTCAAAATCTATATTCCCTCTGTTCAGCAAATATCAGACACTTAGATATTGAGGAAAACACTGATATTTTTAAATTTTTACTTCTTTGGCTTTTATATACATATAGTGCATTGATATTGATTGTTAATATATCATCATTGAAAAATCTTGCATAATCCACTCAGAGATAGCTACTCTTAAAATACTGGTGTATTTCCTTTCAGTCATTTTTCTCCTGTGTATAAATGTATAGAATATTTTAACCTCAATTAAAATTTTAGTTGGTGGGAATTTTAGGCATTGTGATCCAGTGAATTGAAATTCTTCATGTAGGGTGGAAAGAGATACGCTGGGACTGAGGTTTTTCATATAATCTAATCATGCTAGAAGTCCATCTCCAGATCTATGTTTCTAAGTTGTTCCCATTTCTTATTTTCCCCTTTCTCTTTTGAGCTCATAGATTCTCTATAAGTTACACGGTTTTTTGTTGTTTGCTTGGTTTTTTGTTTGTTTGTTTTCCCCATGGCTTTCATGACAGTAGAATATCCTCTTTAATAGTGGGGTGATGGAGACAAGATGGGCAGTGGAAAAAAATATATATATATGCCATTTCTCAGTCGAGGACTGCCTATAATTACAAAATCTCATGCTTTTTGATTCTCTTTTCATCATTTTTGCAGGGTACATGATGTCTTTGCAGAATATAAATTATCACACATTCCTGGTTGCTGCATGCTAGGTTGGTCAACCAGCCATTATCATTTAATAGCATTCTGTAACTATGTCACATTTGCTTGGTGTGCATTAAAAAATGATTTCTTTTGTTCATTGTTTGCATTGTTCTACTTTAGTGCTTTAGACAGTGACCATTTTCATATATTGGCATTATACACCCTTCATTCATGTCTAAACCAGAAGTATGAGCTAAGAGTTGTTTCTGGAACGTAGTTAATTATTGATGATCTTATCTTACTAATAGGGAATAAAATGTGTGAAATCGTCTTATTGAAAAGCCAACTGTGACATACAAATCTATTATGATTATAAAGTTGCTAAGAATGTCTGTGGCTGAGCCACTTCTTAAAGAAGTAAGAAACCAAGACCCCTTTATAGTCTTAGTTTTATTAGCACATATTCTCATCCTCCAGAATGACTTTTAAACTTATTTTGTACCTCTTGGTCAGTCAGTATATCATTTAATTGCCATTGTAACCAATTTGATGACAACTTCTAGTTATTTAATGCTATATTGTTATCTACTAGGGAAGAACATTCTGTTCATTGCCTATGGGGATTTTTAAAAGGCAAGAAAATGTATGGTCTTTTAAAGTTATTTCTTTGTATTTTGTCCAATATATTTTAACAGGTACAATAAACCGACATTGGGAATATATATGCAACCATAATAAAGAAAAAGCGAAGATCCTGGGAGACAAAAATGTTGCCCCCAGATGTGAAGATAATGAGAACAAGTTTGACTTTTCAGTGATGTCCTATAATATACTTTCACAAGATCTGTTGGAAGACAATTCACACCTCTATAGACACTGTCGCCGACCAGTTTTACACTGGAATTTTAGGTTTCCCAATATTCTGAGAGAGATTAAACACTTTGATGCAGATGTAAGTACAAAATATCATTAAAGTTCTTCACACAAGAAAAAGTTGGGTTAAATGTTTTATCTGTGAACTAAATCATTTTATCCCTTTTGTTTGTGGGGTAAGAAGGTGAGATATTTAAAAATAATGATGGTCCAGTTTTTAATAAGGTATTGACTTCTAGAGAGTAATTTGCTAATGGCTGTTGGTATAAATAATCATCTAATTTTTCAAAAGGGATCCAAAAACTTTTTAATGTATTGGTGAATTTTGAGACAGAAACTGGCAACATTAAGTATTCAGTAAATACTTCCTTTGATTTTAAATTTAATAATTCATGTAAAAATTTAATCTAGATGATGGCATGCATAGAAATCAACCTCTTAATAAAGGACCAGAAGGATTTAGTACTAATGAATATTTACATTCAGGAAAAGTATCCTGACATGTAAATTCAGGATATTTCCTTTGAGTACTAACAGTTTTGGGTAGTAAGAGAGCTCCATGTCATTGAAGGGCCAGGATTTTTGAACTGATGAAATCTGGAAATATTAATTTGGTAGATCTATAAATAAGAAAAGAGAATTATTTTATTTCACCTCTCATTTTAGAAGCCTATTTTTAAAGATGAAGGCACCTGAATTTCATATTTGCATCTGTATGTTTTAATTCAAGTTGTTTTTTTTTCCTCCAAGGTACTTTGTTTGCAAGAAGTTCAAGAAGATCATTATGGAACAGAGATCAGGCCAAGTTTGGAATCGTTGGGTACAATGTAACTTTTATTTTAGCCACATTTACTTTTGAAGATTTATGTATATTATTAACGTGTAACTTGCTAACAAAGCGATATGGTATATTTGAGCCAAAAATCTTAATTTTGAAAACTTAATCCCTTTTTTAAAAGGTCAGGAAAAGATTAAGGCATTCCAAGTGGAAACTTTTGTGTTGATATATAATTTTAATTCAAATGGAAAGGCATGTAAGAATCTCTCAATAGTTCCCTTTCCCACGAGTTGTTTGGCTCACCACTAGACCTTTATGAGTCGGAGACCTGTGACATCAGGGGCCATTCTGTCTAGCTCACCATTATAACACAGTGTGTACCAGTGCCTAATACATAGAAGCTAAAAACCTTTTTGTTGAATGAGTGCTTCTAGAAAACATGTCGTCTGGGGTCACTTAAGTTTGAGAAATACTGCCCACTTTGCCTCTCTGTATTCACTCATTCAGCAAGTACTTTTTGAATACCTGACATTCACTATTCTAGGCAGTGGGAACATAGCAGTGAGCCAAACAGATAAAAATCTCTGCCCCTGTGGAGTGTACATTCTAGCAGACAGAGGCCAAGAATAAACCAAATAAGTAAATAGTATATTAGATTAAGAGAATTTTCTGGAGAAAAGCAGGAAAGAAAAATGGGGGAGTTTTCAGTTTTAAGCAAAATAATCAGAGAAGTGCTTACATAAAAGGTGACATTTAGGCAAAGACTTGAAGGAAGTGAAGGAACAAGCCCTACCTAGAACATTCCAGGCAGTGGAAATGGCAAGGAAAAAGGCCCTGAGGTTGGTGTGTATTAAGGCACGGGAGGATGCCAGTGTGGTTGGGGTGGGATGGAGTGAGGGTGGAAGGCCTTACTGCTATTGTCATGACTCTGGTTTTTACTAGAATGGAAATGGTAGAGTGTTAATGCACATTAGCATATCAAAAACTAAAAACTCTGCCAATATAGAGACCTATTAGACTTAGTCCTATTCCAACACTTATTAACATCTTATATTCATAATATTTTGCAAAATATACTTTGGTAACCATTGTTCAAAAATACTAGGAGAGTTGTATTTTGACATAAATAACAGTCCCTTGTTTTTAATTCACTTATTTCTCACAGGTTATCACTGTGAATACAAGATGCGGACAGGTGGGAAACCTGATGGCTGTGCCATTTGCTTCAAACATTCCAAATTTTCACTCTTATCAGTGAACCCAGTGGAATTTTACCGCGCTGATATACCTCTGCTGGACAGAGACAATGTTGGATTAGTGTTGCTCTTGCAGCCCAAGTTTTCACCGGCTGCCTCTCCTGCAATCTGTGTAGCTAACACACATTTATTGTATAATCCAAGGCGAGGTGATATTAAGTTGACCCAATTGGCAATGCTACTTGCAGAGATTTCCAGTGTTGCCCGTCAGAAAGATGACAACTTCTGCCCAATTGTTATGTGTGGTGACTTTAATTCCGTTCCTGGTTCTCCACTCTATAGTTTTATAGAGAAAGGAAAATTAAATTATGAAGGACTTGCCATAGGAAAGGTAAGTGCTGGCTTCATTGTTAGGGGGTGGACTTAGTTGCTCTGTTTATCATTGTAATATGAGGATGGTCATTACATGGCTGTTTGAAACTCTTTGATGGTCAGATAGCTTCACTTTATCAAGTTATGAAGATTTTCTACAACTACCAAGTAAATTGTATTAACATGGTTGAATTTCATCCTTTCCATCTGTCTGTGGCAACATTCTGCCTGGGGGAATTAACAGGTAAAACAGAAATCCAAAATGGGGGAGAAGAAAAATGAAAGCAGTAAAAGACATGGATACTTCACAAATAAGGAACCACTCACAAGATGGCAGAATAGAAGTTTGAATGTTGGATGTCGGCAATAAAATAATGCTACGATTTTTTAAAATATATTTTTTTACAGAAGTTGCGAACTTAAAAAACAATCATGCACATGTGTAGAATTCCCACGCAACAACCCTTCACCAACACGCCATACCACTGTGGAACATTTGTTACAGATGATGAGATAATTGTTTTTTTTAAAAACAGTGATTTAATATTTCTTTATTTTCTAAGTTTTCCTTTACATAGACATTTTATTTCCTTAGCTTAGTATAATTTATCTCAGTTTTTAAATTTTTATGGATTTTTCCTCTGCTTATTTAGATCATTTGACCTTCACTATGCTAAGCAAAATAAGATCTCCACCAGTGGAGTTTTGAGTGATATCCTAAAATGTTATCATAAGAGTTAATCTCTCAGTATTCTACACAATAGGAGCTATATTGCAGGTAGGATAAAAGAGGAACAGTATTCATCCAAAGCTAATATCATTTGGACATCCAAATTAGAGAAGAGCATATAGGAAAAGATTGTCATTTTGTTGTGAATAAGTACTTTCTGGTCTGTATTTGAACAACTTTTTTTATAAGCACAAATAATCACTTAATATAATGAATAAAGGGTAATATTTACCATTCTTGGATCACCTTTTATTTTAAGACACAAACTTTTCAAAACATAAACTCTTTAAAATCTATTCACTTAAGATACCTGTTGAAATTTTGTTTAGGTATCTGGCCAGGAACAGTCTTCACGGGGACAAAGAATTTTATCTATTCCAATTTGGCCCCCAAACCTAGGTATCTCACAGAACTGTGTGTATGAGGTACAGCAAGTACCAAAAGTAGAAAAGACAGGTAAGTGTTTGCAATACATTTTGGCAGTCTGCTTGGTAATTGTGTTCCCTTTGAAGATATAAAATTAGATTTTAAAGGATTAACATCTCAGGGATGGATATTCATATATATATAAATATATAGTTATTTGTGTATTCCTTTTTAAAAAGAGCTCTAAATTTACCTTTTTAAAGTCGAACATCCAAAATTATCTTTGATGAATTATTTGCATATGTGGTCTTGGAAGTATTTGCATTTTATTTTTGCTCTCCAATTTTGGACCAGACTAGAAATATACAGATTCCAGGATGAAACATTTAACTAGGCATCTCTCTCAACTAGATATGTCTTGAATGTTGTTTCTAGAGCAAGAGGGGTATACTAAGAAAAACTAGAACAAAAAATATATATATTAATAGTATTAATTTATTTACCTTTTTTTCTTACAGACAGTGATCTAACTCAAACACAACTGGATAAAACAGAGGTCCTAGTGACAGCTGAAAAGTGAGTTCTGAAAAACAACAGTAGACGTTTGCTGAATTTAGTTGAGTAAAAAATACATTTCTCAAAAATCACTTGGATGAAAAATGAAGAACATGATGATATTCCATGCTGATCAAGAGTAGAGGCTCTTAAATCAAATAGACCTGAGTTCAAATCCTGATTCTTAGTTTTTGGCTGTGTGATTTTGTGCAAGAAGCATAACATCTTTGAGGTTCAGTTTCCTTATCTATACAGGCACACCTTAGAGATAGTGTGGGTTTGGTTCTAGACCACTGCAATAAAATGAATATCTCAAAGTGAGTCACACAAAATTTTTGGTTTCCCAGTGCATATAAAAGTTATGTTTACATTACACTATACTCTGTTAAATAGGCATTAGCATTATGTCCTAAAAAAACAATATTACATACCTTAATTTAAAAATACTTTATGGATAAAAAACACTAACCATCACCTGAACCTTCAGTGAGTCAAAATCTTTTTGCTGGTGGAAGGCCTTGCCTCGATGTTGATGGTTTTTGACTGATTAGGGTGGTAGTTGCTGAAGGTTGGGGTGGCTGTGACTGTTTCTTAAAATAAGACAACGGTGAAGTTTGCCAAATTAACTCTTTCATGAAAGATTTCTCTGTAGCATTGAGATGCTGTTTGATAGCATTTTACCCAGAACATCTTTCAAAATTGGAGCCAATCATCTCAAACCCTGCTGCTACTTTATCATCTAAATTGATGTATATTCTAAATCTTTTGGTGTCATTTCAACAGTGTTCACAGCATCTTCACCAGGAGTAATTTCTACCTTAAGAACCACTTTGCTCATCCATAAGAAGCAACTCCTCATCTGTTCATTTTATCATGAGATTGAAGCAATTCAGTCACATCTGCAGGCTCCATTTCTAATTCTAGTTCTCTTTTTGTTTCCACCACATCTGCAGTTACTTCCTCCACTGAAGTCTTGAACCCCTCAAAGTCATCCATGAGGGCTGGAATCACCTTCCAAACTTGTTAAAGTTAATATTTGACCTCTTCCCATGAATCATGAATGTTCTTAATGGCATCTAGAATGGTGAATCCTTTCCAGAAGGTTGTTTTTTTTAATTAGAGAAATTAAAAGCAAAAGAATCATGTACAAAATAGAGTTCCCATATTCTACCCTATTAACACCTTGTATTAGTGTTGTACATTTTATACAATTCATGAAAGAACATTTTTATAATTAATACTATTATCTGTAGTCCATAATTTACAATAGGGTTCACTGTGTTGTATAGTCTTATGTTGTTGTTTTTTTAAAAAATTTTTATTCTAGTAACATATATACAACAAAAAATTTCTCCTCAGAAGGTTTTTGATTGACTTTGTCCTAATCCATCAGAGGAATCACTATCTATGGCAGTTCTAGCCTTACGAAATGTATTTCTTAAATACTAAGACCTAGAAGTCAAAATGACTCCTTGATCCTTGGGCTACAGAATGGATTTTGTGTTAGTAGGCATGAAAACATTGATCTTGTAGATCTTCATCAGGGCTCTTAGGTGACCAGATGCATTGTCAGTGAGCAGTACTATTTTGAAAGGCATCTTTTTTTCTGAGCAGGAGGTCTCAACAGTGGGCTTCAAATATTCAGTAAACCATGTTGTAAACAGACATGCTGGCATCTGTTTTGTTGTTCTGCTTATAGAGCACAGGCAGGGTAGAGTTAGCATAAGTCTTAAGGGCCCTAGGATTTTCAGAATGGTAAATGAGCGCTGGCTTCCACTTAAGTCACCAGCTGCATTAGCTCCTAACAAGAGAGGCAGCCTATCCTTTGAAGCCTTGAAGCTAGGCATTGACTTCTCTCTAGCTATAAAAGTCCTAGATGGCATCTTCTGCCAAGGGAAGGCTCTTTCATCTACATTGAAAATCAGTTGTTAAATGTAGCCACCTTCATAAAATATCTTAGCTAGATCTTCTGAATAACTTGCTGCCGCTTTTACATCAGCACTTGCTGCTTCACTTTGTACTTTTACGTTATGGAGATGGCTTCTTTCCTTAAACCTCATGAACTAACCTCTCTTAGCTTCGGACTTCTCTTTTGCAGCTTCCTCATTTCTCTCAGCCTTCATAGAACTGAAGAGTTAGGACCTTGCTTTGGACTAGACTTTGGCATAAAGGAATATGGTGGCTAGTGTGATCTATCCAGACGGCTAAAACTTTCTCCATATCAGCAATAAGGCCGTTTCACTTTCTTATCATTCGTGTGTGTTCACTGGAGTAGCACTTTTAATTTCCTTCAAGAACTTTTTCTTTGCATTCACAATTTGGCTAACGAGCGCATGAGGCCTAGCTTTTGGCCTATCTCAGCTTTCCACATCTCCAGCTTTTAATTTAAAGTGAGAGATATGTGACTCTTCCTTTCACTTGAACACTTAGAGGCCATTGTAGGGTTAATTGGCCTAATTTCAGTACTGTTGTGTATCAGGGAATAGGGAGACCTGAGGAGAGGGAGAACGACCACAACATTTATTGATTAAGTTCACCATCTTATAGGGGCATGGTTTCTGGCATCCAAAACAATTACGACTGTAACATCAAAGATCACTGAACACAGATCACCATAACAGATATAATAACAATGAAAAAGTTTGAAATATTGTGAGAATTACCAAAATCTGACACAGAGACACGAATTGAGCACATGCTGTTGGAAAAATGGCTCCAAGGGACTTGCTTCATGTAGGGTTGCCATAAACCTTCAATTTGTTAAAAAAAAAAAATAAAAATGCAGTATCTGCAAAGCACAATAAAACGAGGTATGCCTATTATTTGGATTGGGGAAGCCTGTGTAGCTTAGAGGTTGAGCACCTGCTTCGTATACATGAGGTCCCCAGTTCGAACCCCGGTACCTCCCAAAACGAAAAAAGATGTTAGCAGTCTTTTGGGAGTGGAAGTAGCTCAAGTGGTTGAGCACCTGCTTCCCACATATGAGGTCCTGGGTTCGATCCCTAGTATCTCCTAAAAATAATAATTTGGATTATTGAAAGGATTAATTGAGATAAAGCATAATGCTTGATGCTAAGTGTTTAAGCAGAGTATGAAAAGCAAACAATCTATAGGACAATTGGTCCAAAAAAGAATATGCCAATAAAAAAGATGATCATTTTTATTTACCTCTTGAACTGTAGGAAAAGGTCAGAGGCAGAGAGGTCAAGATGACTGGTTTCCTTATTAAAGAAGCATGAAAGTTTGGGGCGGTGGTTGAGAAACAGATGTATGTTAATAAAGCAGGACAGAGGCTTAAATCTGTTCTCTTTGGAAGATTCCTGAAATGTTTAATTTTATTGGTCTTTTAGTTTGATTTTTTTTTTTTTTCCCCAGGAGGTGCCGGGGGTCGAACCCAGGTCCCTCCATATGGGAGACGGACGTCCAACCATTTGAGCCACATCCACCGCCCCCTTTTTAGTTTGATTTTTGTTTTAACATTTGAATTTAGGAACCAAATTAGAAGCATTTCTCATTCATTTTAACTCTTTTCTTCTCAGTCTTACTTTATTCTCTATGCCTAATTGTTTTAAGAAAATATTATCTCATAAATAAGAACCTAGTAAGAAAATAAGCAAATTTTTTTATTTTAAAAAATGAATCTTTAAAAATTCATGATTAAACCTTTCAAATATAATTTTAAAAATCTGAGTAAGGATAATAAAGTTTAATCTAACAAATGCTTAGTTTTGAGTAAATCTTAAATCTTTTTGTCACAAAATGGGGTATAATAAAACACAAGATACTTTTATGTATGTCTATAAATACAGTGTGTTATGTCTAGATTATATCTGTAAAATGAAAAGTTGATAGTAGGTCACAGTTTACAAGAGACCTATGTTATATTTGATGATATAGTAAATATTATGTCCTTAAAAAGTCACTAAAAACTTGGAAGTTAAGGGCACTTTCAAGAAATCACCTTTGTTCACTGACATATAAAAGCAGGGAGGACATCTTGAGCTGTATATTCTCAGCACTTACAACAATGCCTGGAACTTAGTAGGTGTTTGGTAAATGTTTTTGGATGAATTAATTTCTAAAAAAAAATTTTTTGTTTTCCTTCAGGACATGTAGTATCCTTAAAAGTCATGGTGTAGGTGTTAATAGGAAATAATTTTTAAACCCATTACCCAAAACAGCACATGTATTTGTAGTGTGGAGTAAATGTAAACCATTCTAGAAGCTGTTTTAAGATGTAGTACATAGAAGCCGATGTGGCTCAGGAGTTGAGTGTTGGTTTCCCACATATGAGGTCCAGGGTTCAATCCCCAGTCCTGGTACTTGGCACACACGAAAAAAGATGCAGTACAAGATTATCTCACTGTGGCAAGGTTAGTCTTAGAAAAATGTAGACCCAGTATATCAAAAATCTAGTGGCTTCCAAATAGCATTCCTAAAGGCTACTTTGATTTTTCTCCTAAAAGCATGATTAAAAAGTTATAAGTTGTTTTCGAATATGTGTTTAGTAAATGGGGGCTCTCAAACATGTTATAATTACATGCTATATATGTAGTATAGCTGTGTTGTTAATAGATTTTGGATATCACTTTATAGATATACAAATGTCCAAATTATATGTTTAATAAAGTTTGTCCAGGCATCTGGTCTTAGCCTGGAAATTAATGAAAACGTACTTTATTTTTTAAAGATTTATTTTTTATTTATTTATATATCCCCCCCTTGCTGCTTGTTCTTGCTGTGTTCATTTTTTTGCTTTTTGCGTTCTTCTGTGTCTACTTGTCTCCCCCTGCTGCAGCATCCCGCCGAGTCAGCTTACCGCGCGGCGGCTTGCCCTACCCATGGCGGCTTGCCTTCTTGAGGTGGTCTGCCTGCTTGAGGAGGCCTTGGGAACCGAACCCGGGGCCTCCCATGTGGTAAACCAGAGCCCTACCAATTGAGCCACAGCTGGTTCCCGAAAACTTACTTTAAATAGAGGAATTGTAGAAAACATGAAATTGGGATGCTAAATGCTTTTTCTTTTCAATTTAGACTATCTTCAAATTTACAGCACCATTTCAGCTTGTCATCTGTTTACTCACATTACTTTCCTGACACTGGAATTCCAGAAGTGACAACTTGTCATTCCCGAAGTGCCATAACTGTGGATTATATTTTCTACTCTGCAGAAAAGGAAGATGTTTCTGAGCAGCCAGGTAAAGAATGGATGCGTGTAGTTTTAAATTTGCTAGAGAAGCACAGTAGCTAAAATCTCAAGGCCGAGGTTGAGAAAGTAACTAAACTACTAGATGCAGTTCTCGATTCAGAAGTTAAAAATATTTTAAATTGGGAGCAGGTGTAGCTCAGTGGTTGAGTGCCTGCTTCCCATGTATGAGGTCCTGGGTTCAATCCCAGTGCCTCCTAAAATAGATATATATTTTTTAAATTGACAGGTTGGTAATATATTTGAATAAATAAGTTAATTACTGCATATGATGAGGGAAGGCAGTGAGGCACCCCAAAGCATGTTACCTAAGAATTAGATCCTCAGTTTTACTCTCCAATTCCAGTCAGCTTCTGAGTTAGCCTTTCATACTGCTCTCTGATTTTACTTGCCATAATTTACTGGTTTTTCTGTGACCACAGCTGAAGATGTTGTGTCAATAGTCATTATACAGTTTGGTGTTTAAATTTTACTAAGGCATGCTGCCTTCATTGTAGGACCATGCTCATGGTGCTAACGACGGACAATTTTGTCATGTTGACCCTGGAATATTGGATCTTTCTGAGGAAAAAAGTCTATAATAGGACTTTGTGATTTCAAAAAGCAAAGGCGATAAAACTTTTCCTTGTATGATTCAGTAAAAATCAACTTTTAAACATTAACCAAAGGTTTTTAAGTAGAGAAGAGAACAGTTTAAAATAACTGAAAGTCAAAAAATATTATTCAGAAAACTTTGTGAGTCCAAACCTTTCACATGGGCACCTGCTTTTTCATTTTTATTTTCCCTTTTTTTCTCTTCTATTTTTCTTGTGCTATTTTTTCTTCTCCCATTTTCCCTTCTGTTTCCCCCTACCCCCTTTCTGTCTTACCAGGGATAACCCTATTACTAACACTCAGGAGATGGCTTACTCCTCCCCACTAAATGAACGCCACAAAATATCTTTCTGGTAGTTGTCATTCCAACAAAAGATCACTAGGCGGCAGGATAGAGTCATGGACCAGCATCTCAAATCTCGTAACATTAAGAGCATGTCACCTTTTACTCATTCTGTAGATACAGACACTGTGGGGCCAAATTACACTAATTTATTCTCCACACCTTATCATCTTCCTAACTCAACTATGGTGAGATCTGTCTGGTTTTATGCACTTCAGAATGGTTAATGGATGAATTTCTAATGTAGTTGTCAATCTCAAGTTACTCTTAACATTCTTATGTATTATGATATTTTCTTCTAAATATTTGCAAAATGTGAACTAGAAAAAACATCTGAAACTGCGTTTGGGAATTACAATTAGGTTATAATTCGATAAAATGTCTATCATACTCTAAAAATATTTCATAGTAGTCTTCTAGAGGGATCTCAAGTTTGATATGTTGTTTGGAAAACAGACATGATTACAGTAACCTGCTGAGAAATTTCCTTAAATATGTATGTGCTTTTTTAATGTAGGAGCTGAAGTCGCTTTGGTTGGTGGCTTGAAACTTCTAGCTAGACTGTCACTTCTTACAGAACAAGACTTATGGTCTGTTAATGGACTTCCAAATGAAAATAACTCTTCAGATCATCTGCCTTTATTAGCTAAGTTCAGACTTGAGCTCTGACTCTTCTTTCTTACATACATAATATTCTTTTCATCTTGTATTCTTTTTGAAATAATGTAAAATTGTTATTAAGAGTTTGCATGTTTATTTTTGCTTTGTGAGGTTTCTGAAGAGCTTATGTTAAGTGCTTGAACAATTTTTTTAATAATGAAAAATATTTTCCCAATAAGTGAGATCTAAATGCTCTTTATTATAAAAGAGATGTAAATGTTTTTTTTCTTGTAAATCCCAGTAAAACTGACAGTGGTTTTTAAATATAGTGCATCTTCTTTAGTCCTCTTAGTACAGAATTTCATGTTTTGGGCCTGTTTTACAGTGGATCTGAAGTAGCTGTGAGTTCCTGCAAACCACAGCTAGTTTCTTTCCTAGAAGGCCTGCTTTCATTGGTAGAACCCTATGTTTTTGAGTCCTAATTAGTTCATCTCATAAATTATTGGGTCATTCACAAGGATCCAATGAACCATTTTAGGTTATTTTTGAAGGGGCTAGATACTGCTTTTTAAATTTGTACAAAATGCTTAATCCATCTTGTTACTATCCTGAACCATTTAATATGCCTGCATTATGTTGGGGTAATGTTTGGGAAATCTGGGTCACCATAACTAATAAAAGGATGAGGTGCTTTACATAGGCCTAGTCTTTCCATCCTGTAACAGACAGATGTGGGCCTAAGAGAGGGAGAGACTCTGGGATTAAGCCTTTGTGTTTCCTTAGCAATTTTTTTTCCTTTCTTTTTTCTATTCAGTTTCAAGAAAAGATCCCTGGGTTGGGGGAGAGATTTTATTTTACTGAACCAGTTTTGTGGAAATTTATGTTATTAGGAGAATTGTCTTTGGAACAAAGTGACAGCTCTTAAGATTATTTTTGTTATGCTTTCAGAAATGTGAGGAAGCCCACAAAACTCCAGTGGGGAGATACCAACTTTGAGACCTACTCACTTAAGTAGAATTTTAATTGTTGGTTTTAGTAGTTTTGTTTACATATGCTTTGTTTTCTTTGATAATGGTGCGCCAGCATGAGAAGATGGTGCTGACATTTTTTTAATGAAGTAGTTAAGAGAAGGCCTCATAAATCCTGAAGTTGGCTTTATCATCAGTGTTTGAATCAAAAATTTTAAAACATAAAAAGTGAAAAATTCTTCTGTATTAAACATTGGGATCAAAGAATTATGTGCTTTTTCACTAAGTAATTTTACACTGAAGTAAAAGTTTTTTCAATGGGTTTTCTTAATAGAATACTTCATCTTAAATAGGAAAGCAGTAGTTAGTTTGTAGTCTTGAATTTTAAAAGTTTTTGTACCAATGCATTTTACTATAATTATTTTTAAAAAATAAATCAGATGAAAACCCCAAAGAAGGCATGCCAATTATAAGGATTTGCCTAGTAAAAAACAATGTGAATAAGCAAGTACTTTCAAAATGTTTAATTTCTCACTTTTTTTTTTTTTACTTTTATTTATAATATTAACTGTAGTTCCAGGATTTCCCACATTTTCTGGTAACAGTTTGCAGATACTACATGTCCCAAGTAGCAGATGTAGTCATCCTCAAATTATGACAGTGTAATTGTTATTGTCGAGAAAAGAAAAATTGGAAATTCATTTGATTAATCACTGCTTTGTGTTGTGTCAGTTTATTAAATAACTTTATATATAGGTCATTGTTAACAAGCTACTATCCCTGAAAACCTCTGTGAAAGTTTAATTTTTTTTATATCTTGATTAATCTATTGTGATTTTAGGCCCTTTTCACGTGCTTCACTTTGATAGTTAATCCATAAAATTGCTTTCAACTTTAGTTTATTAAATGAAGTATTTTGTAGACTGAAAGCTAGAGAGGGTCAGTGTAACATTCTCACAGATTTCTGAAGCTCCATGAGAAATAACTGTCCACTTATCTTTACTTTTCTTGGTCAGGAAAATGGGTAGCTCTACTGCACCTTCCTATTTACCTGCTAAAAGCAATGAAATTTGATTAATTGCTGAAACCAAGTCTCCCACACTGTCTTAAGTGCCATACTATCCAAATTTTAAATGGAAAGGGCAACTGTGGAGTAATGAAATTTTGGTTTTACTGTACCTTTTGACACCAAGATAATATATTCATGTTGGAAATGTCTTTTTTTCCTTTTTTTTTTTAAATTTAATTGTCTGCTTTTAATTCTTTGCTTTCCTAAAAATCAAATGTAGTGATCCAGAGAGTTCAAGGGGTTGGGGAAACAGGCTTCCAGTCATTTGTACTTTGTACATGTAAATTACCTAATAAATTATTATACTAGTATCTCTGTGCCTGAAGGTCTTGTGGTAGATGTGTTAAGCTGTAAGCTGGCCTGCCATTTCTTCTGAACTAGTCCATTACCTCTTTTAGTCTTCATTACTTAGGGTGATACTAAAAAAGATAGAGTAATATTTAATATAGAGCCTGAAAATTGTGAGAAGAAAGATGAGAGAAAGATAAATTAGATCACTAGAACAAGAAGTATGTGTAAGAAGACAAGGGGAAAAAAAACCACACCAGGTTACATTTTTAGGAGGAAAAAAAAATCCCTGTTTCCAGGATGGTTTTTATTAAAGTTCCATGCTGTGTATAAACATACAAGTGATGAGAAAAACATTATAACTCGAAACATGCACTTATCTGGCATTCTCTAAAATACCATTGTACAAGTTTTCATTTACTTAGAAAAATACCCACTAAAACAATCACAGTTTTTCTTAAAGATTTAAAAAAAAATGTATTGGCCAGAACAAAGTCCAAGAGAATAAACAAGATTCTGAATTGTATGTCAAAAAAACTGTACAAGGTTGTACATAAAACTATAGCTTACAAAAGCCTCGGGTATAAGAAGAATACTGAATTAAGATTTCCAAAGTTCTATTTACCAATATCTATTAATAAAATCCTTATGAAATAATTGACTTAGAAAAAGTGAAATGCTCATGATTTCAGAGTGTATAGAAAATACTAAAAATCACTTTCTGAAATAAAGTGTACTCAAAACAGCACAACATACAGTCTAAAATCAAGATTCTGTCATACATTTAAACTTTGCATATTTTGCCATGATAGCTTAAGCATAAAATTTCTCTTGCATTAATTGATTTTAAACTAGATTTCAAATCATTTGATAGTTTTATTTTTTATCTTTTGAATTACAGCCAGTCTGTAAACCCAGTTCTGGGGGGGTAGGGTGGGGACAGGGGACATGTCATGTTTTT
>PVKH010007116.1:0-20491 GCA_004027955.1 Chaetophractus vellerosus | reverse complement strand
CCAGCTTTCCACATACAAGGTACCGGGTTCTATCCCTGGTGTCCGGGTTCCTCAAAAACAATATATATATCCAGATAGAAATGAGAAGGCATTAAATATGGTAAAATACATGAAGGCAAATAGATATAAAAGTAGGCTTTAACAGAAGTGAGGGAAAAATGTATAATACTTTTAAAAAAGATATAAGACTTGCAAATGCTAAATAGCAAAATGGCAGAAGAAAGTCATCTTATCAATAGTGACTTTAAATGTATTAAACTCTCCAATCAAAAGGCAGAGATTAGCAGAATGGATACAAAAGCCATGACTAAACTATACACTGTCTGCAAGAGACTCACCTTAAAGTCAAAGATACAGGTAGGTTGAGGATAAGGGATAGAAATAAATATACAATGCCAGTAGTAACCAAGAGAGAGCTGGGATGGTTATAGTAATATTGGAAAAAATAGACATGTCAAAAACAACTGTTACAAAGAACGAAGATCATCATGACATATTGATAAAGGGGATAGTTCAACAGGAAGACAATTTTAACAAATATATGCACCTAAGAGCAGAGCTGCAAAAATAAGAGTCAGATATTGAGAGATTTGAGGGGAGAATTTGATGGCTCTACATTAATTGTAAGAGACTTTGACACAACACTCTCAATAATGGATAGAGCATCAAATTAGAAGATCAGTAAGGAAGTACAGGACTTGAATGATACAGTAATACAAGTAACCTAATAGACATGTTTAGAACATTTCACCCAATGAAAATAGAATACACATTCTTCTTGAGTGTGCATGGATCATTCTCCAGGTCAGATCATATGTTGGGTCAGGAAACAAGTCTCAATAAATCAAAAAATATTGAAATCATACATTTATATTTTCTGACTACAATGGAATGAATCTAGAAATCAAAAAACAGAGGAAGATATGGAAATTCACAATATGTGAAAATTAAAGAACATGTTCTTAAACAACCAATGTGTTAAAGAGAAAATCAGAAGAGAAATTAGGAAATATCTCAAAGCAAATGAAAATGAAAATACAACATAGCAAAACTTAAGTGATACAGAGAAGGCAATATATAGAGAGAAATTTATATCTCTAAATGTATACAGTAGAAGAGAAGAAAGGCTTCAAACCAGAGACCTAACCTCAAACCTGAAAAACTAGAAAAAGAAGAGCAAACTAAACCCCAAGAAAGCAGAAGGGAGGAAATAAAGATTAGGGCAGAGATAAATGAAATAAGAAAAAATGAAAACAAAAACAAAGCCAATAGAATTAACAAAACCAAAATTTGACTCTGAAAAGATCAATAAAATCAACAAACATTTAAGGAGACTGACAAAGAAAAAACAAAAGAGGATTCAAATAACAAAAATCAGATGAAAAGGGGCACATTACTACTGACCCTGCAGAAATAAAAAAGACTCTAAGTGGATACTATGAACAATAGTGTGTCAATAAATTAGACAACCTTGATGAAGTGGACAAATTCTTAGAGACACACAAACTACTTGCATTGACTCAAGAAGAAATAGAAGATTTCAACAAACCAGATTGAATCAGTAATCCAAAACCTCCCCACTCCCCCCGAAAAAAAAAAGCCCAGGACAAGATAGCTTCACAGTGGAATTTTGCCAAACATTACAAAAAGAATAGCCTCAATTCTGATCAAACTCTTCCAAGAAATTGAAGGGAAGTTACTATTTTAATAATCTTTCATCAATTGTAACAGAGGTAACTACTGTCCAAAAAAAAAGTACAATTACAAAAAAACAGCTATCATCAATTCTAACAAATGTTCCACACCAATGCAAAGTATCGGTGGGCTGGTGTATGACAATCCTATATTTTATGCATGATTGGTCTGTAAACCCATAATTTCTTTAATAAAAATTTTTTTTAAAGATTATATGCAGTTGGTACTTGTGATTTTATTTATTCTTGCCTTTCATAGACAAAAGACCCTCAGACTTTGCCAAAGATACTGTCCCTTTTTTTGTCTTACCTCATCTTCCTATGTTACAACAAGCTTTACAAATGAAAATAAGCTTTTTAGGTGTTTGGAGGGGGTGGAGTTCCTTTATTAAGAATCTGCAACATAGCAGACACTAACATAAATGCTTTACTGAGGTATTTCACTCTACAAGTATTATTATTCTCATTTAACACGAATAGCAAATTATGACTTAGCCAGGTTAAATGACTTTCCTAAAATTTCCCAAGTCTTGATTTCAGTATTATTCTGAAAGAGACCAAAAGGCACCAGGAAGACATGCTGATTCATAGGAATGTCTCAGAATCTGGAGAAGCTTGGATTCCATCATTGATGAAATGACCATAAATCTATAGCATCCAGCACCAATATGTGCAGAGAATTGCCAAGGCACTTACAAGTCCCGTCTCCTGGTTTGAAAGATGTTCCACTTAGACTTAAATTCATAACTGGAGAAAATCAACATTTTAGAAAGCAATAAAACAAACAGTAAAGATATTTAGAGTGGATTCCTCTTTCTTTTTCTGGAAGCCAGCCACATTCTAACTCCATTGTTCAAATGTAACCTACTCACTAACATTATAACCATAGCAACTATATGTTTATTATATTGGATTTTTTAAAGGTTTTCATCTCTTAGTAGCAATCATTTCTATATCCTTTACAAGCTGTTAACTTGCTGAGTCATGGGCCAAAGTGTAGAAGGAATCTCTTAGCTTCAGCACTTCCTACAGAAAAATATCCTGGTTGCTAATTAATCCTTTGAATATCAGAAAAAAAAATATGCCAAATCCTTGGCTACATTGTACCTTTCAAGTCAGAGATCACAGATGTTTAGGGAAGTCTTTCTATCTGCAGGAACCAGAAATTATAGCATTTTGGCACCAAGCAGATACTATGCATACTGTATTGACTGCAACGACCATCTGCTTGACATCACTGATTGACTCTTCCCTGGTAAATCATGGGTAATGAAGGGAGAATGTATTCTAAATGCTTCTCTAGACTGGGATTATTTCTCTTTTCTGTGTTTCTAAGTAATTCTGAGCTATATTTTCCAAACAAAAATTACATTTCTGGTACACATACTTTGTCAAGACATTTATAGACCCCTTAAGACTGGGTTCCTAACTTCAGGTGCACACTGAACTGCTTGAGACTCCAAATATGTCACATTCCCTCATGCCTCTTCTTGCACAAGTCCATTCCTCTGCCAGAGTACTCTCTCGGTTTTGTCCATCTGAAGTTTTCCTATTATTTTTTTCTATGCTCTTCTTAAAGCTCACCTTTTCTGGGAAGTTTCTCAGCTTTGCAGATCAAAATGGGTACTTCTTCTTTGTGACATAGTTGAAAGGCTTGTTAATATCATTGCTTTTTTCCTGTTTTATATAATTGCTTATACCTGTTTTTACAACTAGACTTGTAAGCTCTATGAGGTTAGCACTATCACATTATTTTACAAAATGGGTGTTGTGACTGCCTTGGAGTGATTCAGAAATTCAGATATTAAGAAAAGAAAGAGACATATCTACCAGAACTTAACTTCATTGGATTTGCATTTTAGCTGCTCCAAATGGAACTCAGATTGGTAAATGACAGGCAGGGTTACTCAGAGTGAACTGTGGATGGGTGAGGAGGCACTCAGAGAGTAAGTTAGATTCCTTGATCTTGGAAACATAACTCTAGCTATAGACACAATACCATCTTTGAGAACTCACAGAGATAACATATCAGATCCTTTAGAATTGGATAGAAGGCAAATTTTGGATCTATATACTTCATATCATCCAGAGAAGATTTGAACAGTGTTTATTTACAGGATAATATATGATTACTTAGAAAAGAAATCTCTGGTTCCTAGGAAACAGTGTTAGCTAAATCAAGAATAAGTTCTTGCAGAGTAGCTTTATTTCCTTTTATAACTGTTGAGGCAATATTTTGTCATAGAAAGCGAGGGAATGGGTAGTAGGAAATGAGACCTTTGTTTAATGCTATTTATATACCAGGAAAAACACTATTCTTTGTATTATATTGTTTCATTCAATCCTTGTAATGAACCATTGCGTAATACTATTACCACAAAATCAGATGTGAAGAAGTTCAGTGTAGAGAGAATGAGTGATGTTTTCCAACCTAATTCACCTCATAAGTAGGACAGTAGGAATTCACACGCAGATTTCAAATGGATATGAGTGTGTTCTTTATAAGAGCCAGTCATTTTTCTAGAACTTTCCCCCATAAGATGTAATGCAGAATTCTCTATTATTCTTGCTTTCCCTGAAAGATCAATATGATTCAGTTTTTGTGATAGAGAAAGTAACAACACCATGGCAACATCAGCCCATCCTTCTGAGAGGTCTGTGAGTTGTTGCTTGACTCATGGTTAGCTAAATAATAGTTACCTACACACAGACACACACACAAACACATGAGTGCACACGTACACATAGACACAAAAACCACTTTTTAAGGGTTAAAGTTAAGTAATAGATTTCAGGGAATAAACAAGCTTATTCAAGGTGTCTTTCCTGAATGCACTGGATCAAAACACATAGGAGAGTCTGAAACTAGTCCACACATCAAATAATACCTGTCATAATGATAACAATAGCTATTAAACTATTCAACAGTTCATATGCATTATCTCATTTAATCCTCACATTTAATACTCATAATATCCTAGTGAGGTAGGTTTTTCCCCCCATTATTTTCTGCACTATCAATAAGGAAATTGAACCTCTGACAAGGCAAGTAAAGTCTTGCCTTTAGTGAGGTGTAGAGTCACAATTCAAGTCCCAGTAGGATGCTTCTAGAATCCATACTCTTACCCTCTACATGCTTTTCAATATGTTTAATCATGCATGTAAATTTTCAGAAATGTTTTAAATTATTTCTAGATGTGTTTTAAGTTGTATTAGCTCCATATTTTCTTTCTATACTTTGTTCCTAAAGAATAATATATGTGTGTAATATCAAGGTCAAGGAAAGTCTTTTTTAATTCTATAAAGGCCATTCAGTGAACCAGTGCAAAACATCAGTGTTAAGTTCTGTTCTGCCAACTTTCCTATGCCATATGGCATAATTCATCTTTTCAGTATATGGTAGTATTAAAAGAGTAACATTTTTTCCTTCTCCGGTTTGCACTGTATCTTTGATAAAAATGGTCAAAACAGCTAAATGACTTGACAAAAGAAAAAAAAGTGGGATCTTAAATTTCCTTGGAACACTTAAATCCCTCTAATAAAATATTGAATCCATTTTTTTCTGGCATCACTTCCCAGTGTTACATAGCCTTTTATTTTTTACATTTCATCAAGGAATTAGCATTTACTCTCTCAGCAGCAAAGCCTTTGTTCAGATATCTCTATCAGATAGTTCATTATTTCATTCCTTTGGTATTTTAAATCCAGGAATCCTTATTTGGGTGCTGTATACCTGTCAGAAAAAAATCGCTTTTATGAATAATAAACCTTCCATATTACTGAAATTTATTTAAATTTATTTTCAATTTAATTTTCAATTTTATTGAGGTATAATTCACATAGCATACAAATCACCATTTTAAAGTATATTATATTTTAATACATGCTCAAAGTTGTGCATCCATCACCACAATCTATTTAGAATATTTTTATAACCCCAAAAAGAAACCTTACACCTTTAGCTATAATTGCCCTAAACCCCAAACGCCTATAGCCTGAGACATCCATGAATCTTCTTTCTGTCTTTATAGATTTACCTGTTCTGGACATTTCATATAAATGGAAACATACAATGTGTGGCCCTTTATTACTGACTTCTTTCATGTAGCATAATGTTTTCAAGATTCATACAAGTTGTAGATGTATCAGCACTTCATTTTTATTGCCAAATATTATTTCATTGTATGAATATACCATGTTTTTTATTACCCACTCAATTGATGGATATTTGAGTTAATTCCAGGCTTTTACTGTTATGAATAACACTTCTGTGAACATTCATACACAAGGTTTTGAATGCACATGGTTTAATTTTTCTTGGGCATATACCTTAGAGCAGTTTCAATGTTTCTTTCCCAGAATTGTTAGTTATTAATTGTTAGTTAATAAAAAGGGTAAAATGATAACATTATAGTAGAGAATCCTGGCAGACACTTGACCCAAATCAAGTGGTCGAGGTTGGCATCAATTACATCAGTACTACAAATCAAGTATCCCCTGAAATGCTGATTCACCATTTGCTTCTTTGGTGATTTTATGACAAATTCATCAACTCAATCTAATCATAAAAATATTAGACAAAGCCAAATAAAGGAAAATCTATAAAATAACTGACAAGTTTTCTTCAAAAATGTCAAGATCGTGAAAGGCAAGGAAAGACTGAGGAACAAAAACAGCTCGGTGAAGACAAAATAGACAGGACAACTAAATGCAATGTGGGATCCTAAATTGTATGCTAGAACAGAAGAAAAAAAAGAATATTAGTTGGAAAACTGGTGAAATCCAAGTAATTTTTAAATTTTAGTTAGTAGATTTGTGCCAGGGTAAATTTCGTAGTTTTACTTACTTTTTATGGTTAAGTAAAATGTTACTATTAGGGGAAGCTGGGTGACGGTTACATGGGGGCCCTTTGTACTCTGTTTTTGCAACTCCTCTGTAATTCTAAAATCATCTCAATACAAAAAGATTTTTTTAAAAGCACAGTGACTTAGACTTGTGTAACATTTCAGTTCTGCTTTATATTTTAAAAATCATTTTATTAGATTGGAGAACAACACAAATAATTCACCATTAATGATACATGTGAAATGCCGTTGAAGAGTAGAGGAAGGAGGGAAGTTCATTGGGACTGCAATGAGTTGTGAGATTTGTATAATGGAAGGCTCTGTGTTGGACATAATGTGGAGCAGAACTATGGAGAGCACCTCAGTTTTTACCAGGTAGAAGAGGAGAAGGCTGAAAATAACACTGACATATACAACAAGTCTTGAAATTGCAATAAACACCAAGAAATATGCTGTTGCAAAATCGTGTGTGGAAGGACCATACATAAAGTCAGAAAGGCCAGCTGTGATCAAATCACAAAACACCTTGATAGCCAGAAAATAGGTTAGGACTCAATGTGTAGGTAAAAGCAACCATTTGAGGTTATTTATGAAGTTGAAAATACTTTCTGTAATTATAGTAAGAAGTACATATCCATGAGGGCTGGTGTTATTTGCTGAAAGTCACAGATACTCACTATGCTTTTAAAGTATGTCAGTCAAAATCCAATTATTGTCAGTGGCATTTTCTTTTGAGACAATTGTGTGAATCAATTGATTTTATATTCATGCTGCACTGTTTAAAATGGGTGAACTTTTAAAATCTAATTCTTTTAAATCTTGCTTTGAAATAGATGGGCACTGAGGCCAAACTGGAGAAGGTCTTAAATGTTGGTATTCCTTTGAGGCCTGCTTTGTTTTTGATACTTGGTGGGGTTTTGCTTTCTTAAATGCACTTGTAATAACTTTTTTTTCAAATGTGTTCTCTCCGCTGATTTCCTTGTTGTTTCCTTAGTATGTCCTTTCTTTGTGAATTTGCTATCATCCTAAATATCATCCACTAGGTAATATTATTCTTAGTTCATCAGCATTAATCAACCTTTTGCCAGCACAGCTTTGTCTCCTGTGATATCAATAAAATACGGGAAGAAGGAAAAATGCCTTTGAAAATATAATGCTCTCAAGTCTTTTTTACATTAGCCTGCCTTTTCCCCTAATTCATATGAGTTTTGTGATGATGATGGTGTTGATGAAGATGCTTTTATTTTTATTTATTTATTCTGCAGCTATTTACAGAAAACTTACAAATATTCAGATTCTCTGGTTGGGGTAACAGAAAAAGCTGGGTGTTTCATCTGTAGTATTCAAGTTCTTTAGAGTTTAATATGAACCATATAAGGGAAATTATGCACAGTCAGATTATCTGCCCGCAAAATCATCATAATAATATAGTCTGTCTATGGGATTTCTCTACTTCTAATCCCCATATTTTTTTACTTTACTTTTAGTGCTGTCACTGAATGGTTGCTGTGAGTTACTTTCCCGATTCCTACAAAATAGGTGAAAGATTTTTCTACAAAATTTTCTTAAAATTACTCTAACACATCCAAACTGCTCTCACTTCCATGTTCTTTTGCACTTGCAATTCACTCTGTCTTGATTGCATTGTTTTTGGTATTTGCCATCTCAACCAGACAATGCGTTACTGGATAATGGAGAGGAACCTGTTTTTAAATTGTCACTCCATGTCCCTAAAACTTAACATACTGCTGGACACATTGCATGCAGTTAATGTTTATTCCAATCTCAAAACAACAATACACTTAATTTTCTAGAAAAGGAATTATTTAGGTTATTGGTTTTTGCAACTTTTAAAATGCAGAAGATATAAATCTGAATTCCATCTATAGCCAAGAGAGAATACTCTGGTGTCTGTATAATGGACACAGATACCATTCCTGAGATAAGGAATCAATAAGTCATCAATGGTTAATAAGACAAAACATGTATCCTTCCAAAATATTATTGGTAACTTGCAATGATGAATATATACTTTATAAATAGAGAGAAAAAAAGAAATTGAAATATTTTCATACAATATATATAATACTGTGGTGAAGATGGATGAATATTCTCTAAATATGTATAAACATGGCTGAGTTTTTAAAATGTTACATTGAGTGAAATAAAAAAGAAAACACTAATAAATTATGTTCTGTAAGATAATATTTATATAAATTGTGAAAGTACATGATAAAATCGTATATTTTTTATGAGACCACATATATGTAATAAAATCATGCATAAGGAATTAAACCATTTAGATATGGATGCAAGGGTAAACACCAAGTGCTTGATATTAATTTTATCTAGAGAGGAAGAAAAATGAGCTGGACACTGGGGGTGGTGCTAAACTCTATTTATAACACGTAATTTAATTTTAAAAAGTGAGGCATATACAGAAAACGTTATCCTTTGATTAATCTGGATTTGAGTAAATGGGCATCTGTTTGATTGTTTTCTATATTTCTAGGTGTTTAAAATAGTCCACACTTGAAAATGAAAAACAATATATATGCATACATATATATTAGTCAATATCACTATATATTCATGTGATTATATATAAATTTACATACACACATATATATAAACAATAAAAGGGCTGCATGCTGAACGTAATAGAAAATGAGAAAATCATTTTATGAAAGTAGGAAGCAGAGTGTTCTTAAAGATATGGTTCTTGTGAAAAGGGCAATGTCAGGAAAGTTAAAAAAAAAAAAAAAAGAATGAAATGACGCAAATAGAATCTTACCAAAGGAGTACAATGAGCAGAATTCATGACAACTACTTCCTAAAGCAAATGCATGAATTAGCATACATTATGCTCTGACAGTGATTTAGGCATTATGACAAATACTGTTTCTTAAATGAAGGGTGAATATTTGGGACGTATGACTGGGAAATAAAAGATGCTGATATGTGGATGTATTTTATCACAGCAGTTTTGAATCTTCTTGGATGAGGCTATAATCCCTGCTAGAAATGGATTTTCTCATTATAACTTTATGGTCTTTCCCTGTCTAGATTAGGCAGGACTCATGAGATTATATGCATCTATAATTTCTTTGTGAAAAGAATTTGAGTCCCAGAAACCAGATATTAGGGTGGTCAACCAAAACCAAGAAGTCAGTGAAAATGACGCTTCTTATGCTGAACTCATAAATTTGGGTAATGAACAAAAAAATAGAGAGGCCAGTAGTTTGTCAATATAGCCTCAGTAAGCCACCTGATTCTGTATATGGAGCAATGTAAAGTCATTGAGAACCTCTTTCATCAAATGCTTTGGCAGGAGTAAAGAATTCATCAACTAACAAATGAAAATTTGGAAAGCTAGAGAACTGAAAACGCAGTTGTCATTTAGAATTTTTTTTACAGTTTATTTTTGAAGTGTTATATGTTATAGTAGCATTTTTGTTTGTAGAGATTTAAGAATGCTTTGATATCATGTCCTACATGAATATGAAGTGTCTACTATATGGTCTCAGCTTTAAATAATTAAAATTTGTCCTCAATACAGACAGAGAAAAAAATCTGTTTTCAGGCTTGGCCTCAGAACTGGGATTTTGTTTAAAAAGGTACCACCCCTCACATTTACCCTTAAACATTTACATACAAATCGCATACATAATCATTTTTCCTTCATAATTTCCATTCATGTTTGCTTTATGAACTCTAGTTTTCCTGGTAGAAAGTAAGATATTCCATAGTTATGTCTCACTCTTTTATTTTCTCCCCATAAAAAAAATCTTTGATGAAAGTTAAAACTAAAGCTTCAGGGGCCTTTTGCTTCCTCATCTCCCCAGAGGAATCATACCATCCCCAATGGTAGAAGCATCTTTTCTACATTTATATCTGGATTCTCCTTCTCAACAATCCTTCCCACCCTCCCCCCCACCCCCAAAAATCACTATCTACATACAAATCTTTCTGGAACTTACCTTCTTTGATTATGCAATTTGTATCATTACAAATCAATGTAATATGATTCAGAAAGTAATTTCAGGCCAGATTTGAAAGTAAGATGCTGTCTGTATTAGTCAGGTTTCTCTAGGGAAACAGAACTGACAAGAGACATCTGTAAGTAGTATGATATTTTATAAAATTCTCTCACATGACCACTAGGATGCACAAATTCTGTAAGGCAGGCTGCAAGCCAGGGATGCTGACGAAGGTCCTAATTGAGTTTCCCAGGACACGCTGGCTATCTGAAGTAGAGATGGGGCTTCCTTCTCTGAATGCTGAAACCACTTCTCCTTTTAAGGACTTCAATTGATTGGATGAGACGTCACTCGTTGCAGACAGCAATCTCCTTAGTTGAACGTAGATGTACCCAGCCATCTATGCAATCAATTCACTGATGATTAAAGTCCATGAAATGCCCTCATATTACAACCAGCCCGGTGCTTGCTTGGCCAAACAACTGGGAAACCATTACCTGGATGAGTTGACTCATTGACCTAACCATCACAGCATCTAAATTCCATGCTATTGTCCCCAAAGCATGGGAAGGATGGGAATGAGCATCTATGCAGCATCGTTTCCTATACCTCTGGTTAACAAGAAACAGTGCTTTATATAATTATATATAAAAGAATATGTAATTGACTAATCACATTTTACATAGTAACTGAGAAGTTAACTGTTTTATGATCTTGTACTTATTAAATAGGAACCTATGCAGAATCCACATGTATTGACTCCAAATCTAATACTTTTTTCTCCATATCATAACTACCTTCTCACGTTTTGTTTTTTTTTTCATTTACTTGTTTTCACTCAACGAAAGTTATTGATTGAACTTTATACACCAGGTAATCTATTGGTGCTGATGATAAAAGGATGACCAAGGCCTGGTCTTTATTCTCAAGAAGTACAGTTGTCATAGGATGATGTCCTCACCTTCATAGAGTAAAAAAACAATTATAATACAGTATAATAAGCCCTACAATAAGATAAGGACAAGACTTTTTGTTTGAAAATCTATTCTTAGCATGTGTGTTTTTAAAAACTGCAAAAATAGCAACCATATAAATCAGCAAACTACATGGAAGATCAAGCATAAGTGTGTTTGTGTGCACGTGTGCACCTGAGAATGTGAATATGTGTGAGTAAAGACTAACATGGTGTCATTCTTGTAGTCTATTTTTTCTCTTACCTCCACAATTAATTTCAAACTCATTAAATATTCTAGTACTTGTGGATAATATTTCTCATCATTACAATATTAGAAGAATTAAAGCAGTATCGGTTCTGTAAAAATGTGTTTAATAAATTTCATCGTGCTTGCAAAACCTCAGTGATTTTTGGCCTCTAAGTTTGAGAACAATAAACTCTCCCATTAAAATGAAATAAAGAACTCTTAAAGTACAAATAATACAAATACATAAACTCATTGCAATTTGGTTCGCACATTGACATGTATCTGTATAATTCATCCTTATTTTTTAAAAAATCATTTATACATGGTACATCCAAACTCATCATAAAAGAGATATTAAAGAAAAATCATGTGCTGTCTGTGCCTTTTAAAAATGAATTTTGGCTCTAAATTAATGTTTGAATGATAGTTTTGTGCTGGGGAATGCTTCCATTCCAAAGACTAGAGTAGTCTATAATTTAAATTGGCATATTGATGAGCTCTGTAGATGGATTTGATACATAGCAAACAAGAATAAAATTATGTATGCAAATATAGTGTTGCAGGTGCTGTGTTTCCTGATGAAAATATGTTAGAGGAAAACAAGTTTGTACACAGCATGTAGGATACACCTGTTTTGCACCAATATTTTATATATTCCTTACATGAAATTTCTTGTATAGAAAGAAAGATCTAATCTCTATAACAGTAATTTGGGGAGAAGGAGAATTGGGTATCCCAAGATTCTCCCAGCTGCAGAGGACTGTGATTACAACAACGGCCCTGGCTTTGCCACCAAGGAGCTCTCTCTGTGTCATGTTTCTGCCTTGCTCAAGGCATGTGACTTTGAAGTTCTTTAAATTCTATGATCTGCATTTATAGAGTGGCAAAATAATAACCACTTCTTTGGATTGTAATAAGTATGGAATGAGATCAATGGGAAAGTGCTTTCTAAGTGGCAAATTATACAAATATGAAAGATTATTATAAGAAGTAAGCCTTTATATACACTTTAATTCAACTTTCAGAAAAGTATTTTATTTCAACATTTACAAGTAACATTTTCCAGACAGAATTACCCATTTCCTCACCTTCATTCATTCCAGTTATCTCCATGATTCAAGACAAAGTGTAAATGGACACATGTACTCACATACAATCCTGAGGCTTAGAATTACCTAGAAATTTATCTATATTCAACCTGTCCATTTTGCCAATAATGAATTTGAATTCCAAAGTAGATGAGTGTTTTGTTCAAAGAAACATGGTTGGAGAACAGAGAATGGAACCCAGGTAATTTGATTGTTTGCACTATGTCCTAGCTCCCTTTCTCTTTTGGTCTTTTCCTAACATGTCTTTAGCCCTCACAATTTAAGCTTGAGTATAGCAATTCTGAAATTAAATTGACTTTATTTTTATTCTGTTTTGGGAGGTGAGGGACAGCTTGTCTGGACAGTAACTTCATCAAGAACCTTCTTGCCTGGCTCTTGCTTGCCACACTACAAATTTATTGGGAGGTTTGGTATCTACTGAAGGGGCTTTTAAGATATAGCTTTATTGAGGAATAATTTCCACATCATAAAATTTACCAATTTTTTGGTGTACAGTTTTGTGAGTTTTTGGTAGATATATACAGCCCTGAAACCATCTTTTAGAACATTTTCAACACCCCCCAGAATTTCTTCATGCCCCTTTCTGGTCAATCCCTACCCCCTACCCTTAGTCCCAGGCAAACATTCATCTGCTTTCTGTTGCTACAGTTTTGTTTTTTCTAGAATTTTGTTTATTTGTAATCATACGGTATACAGTCTTTTGTGCCTGACTTCCTTCACTTAGTATAATGAATTTGAGATTCATCTTTGGTATTACCTGTTTCATTTTATTGCTAAGTGTATTCCAGTGTGTGGGTATAAAAAAATATCCTGTTTATCTTTTCACCAGCTGACAGTTATTTGTTGTTGTTGTTTTCCAGTTTGGAGCTATTATGAACAATATTGCTATGAACATTCTCACACAAGTCTGTGTGTGGGCATTTGCATTTCTCTTGGGTAGATACCGAAAAGTATGGCATTACTATGCCATATGTTAAGTATGTGTTAAATATTTTAAGTAACTAACTGTTTTCTAAAGTGGTTGTGCCAGTTTGTATTCCCACCAACAATGTATTCCCACCAACAATTTTATTTGCTCCACATTCTTGTCAACACTTGATATTGTCAGTCTTTTAAAATTTTTGCTATTTTAGCAAGTGTGCAGCCATATATCATTGTGGTTTTACAGGTCCCTAATGATTAATGATGTTGAGATTTTTTTCAGTCTTCTTATTGCCCTTTTTATACTTGCTTTTATGAAATGTCTATGCAAATATTTCCCATTTATTTTAGTGGGTTTTTAGTCTTCTTATTGAGTTGCAAGAGATCTTTATGCATTCTGAATGCTAGCCCTTTTCAGATAGGTAACTTCCAAATATTTCCTTCCAAATGTATTGTATTTCCATTTCCTCAAGGAAAATTAAATTTTCGTAATATTTTTCAGAAATCAAATATTTTAATTTTGATGAAATTCAAATTATATGACTTGTGCTTTTTGAGTCCTACCTAAGAAACTTTTCTGTAAACAAAGATTAGAAAAGTTTTCTTTTCTGCTTTTGAATGTAAAGTGTGAGGAAAGGATCAAGTTCCATTTTATTACACATAAATATCCAGTGATATCAACAGCACCATTTATTTAAAAGTCTGTTCTTTCCCCATTTTATTACTTTGGTTTTTTTGTTGTTGTTGTTGAAAATCAAGTGACCATATATGTGTGTGTCTAATTCTGTGTGATCTTATTTATGTTTCATTTTTCTCTCATAAACAGGTAAATTCCTTCAACTTGTTCATTATAAAAATTGTTTTGGTTATTTTGCCATTGGCAAGTCCATGTAAGATTTAGAATCAAATTCTAAAAAGTGACCTGCTAAGAATTTGAGATTTTTTTCAAAAGTGTGATTTTTAGACTAAGCAACCCTCAGTCAGCCGTTGTTCTGATGCTCTCAAATAATCTTGTAATCTTTATCCTTAGCCTTAGTTTGGCCCTATCTGCACACCTTTTGTCCCCCATTGTCATTTGGAAAACCCATATGTGTGTGTGTGTATGTGTGTGTATGTGACCATTAGAGATATTGTAAATCAAAGGCCGTGTTTGATAACTGTTCTTCATAAGTATTCAGTTGAGAGTTGTTTTTTCTTATGCCTGCTATTGGGTTAGCTAATCAGGCTGTAATTGAAGGAGACATGGCAGAAATAATAACACATTAGCCCAGGACATCACTGTCACAGACTGAGAAAATTATATGAATGATCTTCTCTGGCATGAAATGAGAATAAATGGTAGGGCTAATTAAGGGAAGGAGGGGTCAGGGAGAAATTTAGGGATAGGCATTGGGTCGCAAAATCACTGAGGCTGCTGAAAGGAAGATCTGGAATCCAATTTTATTTTCCCACTTGTTAAATGCTTAGTTTTAGATGGCTGCACCCACCTTATGATCTGTAAATCACACATATTATTAAGACACTGTCATAGTGTGGTTTTAATTTATCATGTAAGTGAAATTACTTTGGCAATGCATGGCATAGTAGGAGACTCAATAAATGTTAATTGAATTGGAAATCACTTGCTTTTGAGGAAATGCATTCTTCTTTGCAGGTCCCCATTTATTCCCATGGCCAAGCCAATCACAATCCCCACTATTTTTGGTCTCCAAAACCTTCCTGAAAGCCATCTATTTCTTTCTCCCTCCATTAGCTCCACCCTGGTCCAACGCACCATCATTAATTATGGAAAAGTCTTCAATATAATCTAACTGTGTCCTGCTTCTGCTCTAAAGCCCTTTGAACTGTTTTTCAAGAAACAGCTGGAATGACTTTATTTCTTTTTCCACTAAAACCAATGTTTGATCATGCCACTCCCTTAGTTCCCACTGCATTTACAGTAAAATAGAGACTCTGTCTCAGGGTGTCTCATGTTCTAGAAAGTCTGGATCCTGATGGCCTCGGTTTTCACTTTATGCCATTCTCCCCTACACAGACTCTTCCAGTTCCTTCAAAGGCTCAGCATCTACTGATGCCTCAACCTCTCCCCAATATGCTTTCAGTCTAGATGGCATCCCTTCAGGGAAGCCTTCACTTCCCATCTAACCATATCCCCTTATCCTCACCCCTCCTTTTCTCTTTCACTGCATTTTATTCATTTCCTTTTGCACATCCTATATGTATTTATTAGGTACTTGCTCTTTGCTTCTTTCATTAGATTGGCAACTCTGTAAGGTTAGAGACAATGTCTATTTTATTCATCATTGTACACTCATTCGCATCTAGCACATTGCCTTTTAAATTCATGAGGAGGTGATCTCTAATGCCTATTCTTGCTTCTGGATTTGGATGAAGCAAAAGTAGAGTTATGAAGGGGCTGCAGCAGTTCAGTTGTCCAAGTTTGTATATGTTAATCCATTAAAATTTATTGATTTTAAAAAGTATTATATAGAGAGATACTAACAGTAAAAATTGCATTCCTAACCACTACAAATATATACAAAATCTATATTTGACTGGTGTGCTCAAATTATTGCCTTGCTCTTATTCCTTCTGTCACGTGTGTAGGTATGGTCATCTAGTAGGCCAGAGGGAGAAAACTCAGTTAGTATCAATACCACTTCACTGATGATGTCCCTTATTCCCCACCCAGAGCCACCTAAAGGTTCTTGCCTTTGTAGATTCACAACTATTTAAGGAGACAATTTTCTTCCATGAACTTAGTAAATGGTTCTAAAATGAGATCACATGTGGGGCACTTCCTAGAGAGAGAGTCCTATAATAGTTTTGATAGATTATTTACTTCAAATTGTTCTCTGCTAGTGCATTCACTTTCTAGTGCCTGGTAACTATTTTTCCCTATAGATTTAAAACTTTAGCTCCCGAGATATTAGCAACACTAAAATGAATCCTCCTTTTTTCCCCTCTCTTCTGCCAAGTAAGTTACAACATGTAACGACATGTATTCATATAATTTCCATCCAGAGTTTGGCTATATCAGGACACATATGGAATTTGGGGCCTCAGGGAATCACTTTTTTATTCTTTCAGAATATTTGAAAGCCAACAGAAAAATAAACAGAGCTTTGGTGGAACAGTCACTGCAGAAAAAGTTGCTTTTCTCATTTATCAATTTTATGATGTATATGTTAGTTTCCCTCAAAGATACGTATATTTATTGTGAGACTGGGGTTTACACTTCTTTCCACAGATAGTATAGGAAAATTTCCCCAGTCCATCTGGTGCCAGTCACTAGATAACTAAAAATGTACTCATATTTAATGATGTAAATAGGAAATAATGAAAATTGAACAATCTGTGTTCCTTCAAAATGTAATAAATATATTTTCAGGTAGTAGTTTCCTCAGGAAAATGTTTGGGTTGGTGTGAAGGCTTTGAAGTTTTGAAGTTTTGGTGTGAAGTTTTGAAGACGTTCACAGTAAGCGAAACCAATTCATAAGAAAAAGTTCTTGAAATTGGAGAAACCATGTCATTTAAATGGTTGGCTCTTTTGGCTCTTCTGTGTGCTAAGGTGGATATGGGGCTGATATTCACTGGAATTCTCTTGACTCAGGAATGTCTAACTGTTTTAGTCAGCCTCCTTCCTCCTCATGTCAGGGAGACACACAGAAAGAAAATCTCGTTTAAAATATGGTATTAGTTGGGGCTCTGCCCCAAACCCTAATGCAGAGCTTTGGTATACTGAACTGGAGGATATGGCTTATTTTATAAACCTAAAGCCATAAAGATCATCTATTCTCCCTAAACCCAAATTTGAAACTCTGGATATTATACCTTCTGGCTTGCCTGTGGAAGGGCAGGGATGAAGATCAAGAAGGTGAAAATGCGAAGACATGAAAGGGAAGAGTAGAGAGGGCCCTGCCCCAAGCAGGCCAGGACCTTGTTTTAGCTACCCTCCAGTCTTACTCATGGAAGAAGAATAATGCATGTGTCCCAACCAGGCTCTGGAAAGGGACCCAGTCAGTTTCTCTTGAGAAGGATGTAAGAGTAAGTGGGTAGAGATCACAGACATTAATGCCACACTTCTAACTAAACTCACTTCTCTGAATCCTCAAAATGTAAATTATATTGTAGATTCAAGCACCGTTATTTTTTTTTATTTCAATTTCTTTTTCTTAGGCAGAGGAACCACTGTATTTGAACTAGATTCAAGTAATTACTTTATGGTCTGTTATAGAGCAGAACTGGTGCTTAATATCTTGCATAACGATCCTGAGTAACTATTTTTGAAGCAACCCATAACCTGGTCATTGATCAGGGAGAACAATTTTCCACATCAGCATCTTAGCAGGCCTCACACAAACGTGTCCTCAGTATAGGGCTAAGGTGCCTGAACATGTGCTGAAAGACCTTTCCTGCTGGGCTGAACGCCTTCAGCTGGGAAATGAATGCTGACAGTAGCTATTCTGGGAACTGATTAATTAAATCCTTTTCCTGGCAGTTCCATTAATATCAACACAACATGGCAGAGATATTGACATAGTGAGAAAACATTGCTTTCAACAATGGGGCTTTGTTGACAAAACAGTGAAATGTCTAGACCATTAGCAACCATTCAGGAATCCATCTTCTCCATCAATCTCATTTCGTTTACACATAACACACACGTGCACACTCAGAATGGCAGCAGTTTGACAGGGAAAGTGAAGTGGAATTATTATTAAATATGAATGCATTGTGGGCTAGAGACACACTGCATCAACTATCCCCCCCCCACACACACGCACACACAGAGGGAGGGTGGGGAAGAAGAGTGGCTATTCAACTATATTCTCTAATGTTGACTGATAATAAATGGCTCTATTTACTAGTTATTTACTTCACAAATATTATCTCACATCCTCACAAATGTCTTTGAATTAGGTTTTATTGTCCTCATTTAACAGCAGAGTAAATGGTAGCTAAAAAAGTTAGGCAGCTCAATAGAAGTCACAAGTCTTGTGAAAAAGCAGATGTGAAATTTAACTTTAAATCTGGATTAGTCTAAAGCCTTTGCCCTCTCCACACTGGAATCTTTCTTCCTTTCTTCCTGACCCCAGAGAAAATTGTCAAGCTCCCTTTCATTTCTCTTCCATATATTTGCATTTATGATTCTATTAAACCAGGTTATATTCCATTCATGCAACATTCACATTTTGCTCCATCAGAAGTCCTGTTTAGTTGCTTACATGTCTGTCTTCTCTGTAGGACTATTGGCCTCTTGAAGGTCTCTGTTCAATTCACTCATGCCTCCATCTTAGCATCTGATAGTTCATCACAAGTATGTGGAATGAGTGGACCTAAGTGTTTCCAATGGAGTCACATAAAAATGAAATTAGAAAGATACAAAAAAGGGCCAGCATTATTTATGTTTATGCTAATGTACACATTTATGATATATTCCATATTTCTAAATTTTGCTCCCCCAAAGTTGCCTAGGAACCTTCATCTTCACCACTCTTTCCCTCAAATGGAATGTTGCCCATGAATGTATCCTTCCATTCCTATCTATCTTCCTTCCACAGATTTCTAAGTACAAGCATCCAGAAGTCATAGGCTCAAAAATCGCACAACTTTGTGAATATAATTCATACCTCTGAATTGTATATTTGAATGTGGTTAAAATGGGAAATTTTAGGTTATATATATGTTACTAGAATGAAAATTTAAAAATAAAACAAAACATAGAACTAGAACTGTACAACACAAAGAGTGAACCTTAATGTAAGCTATGAATTATAGTTAAAGGTATAATTATAATCAATTGCAACACTAATGCAAAATGTTAATAATGATGGGGCAGGTATGGGAACTTTGTACTTTCTGCATGATTTGTCTGTAAACTGCAAATGCTCTATTAAACAGAAATGAGAAGTAAATAATTATACTATAGTGTGATAAGTACAAAGTTCGAGGTATGTGCAGAACGTACTGAGAACATGGGAGACTCCCAGTATTTTGGGACCACGGGAAAAACTATCTGAATGTCGGTGAACTGGGTTTTGAAATGTAGGAAATAATGAGGCAGAAACTAATAGAACATTGTTAAGTATTTTGTGTTTTGAAAAGAGGAGCCAACATGCTTTCTTTAAAGGTTGCTTAAAAAAATCTGTTTTACTCACCTTTTCCAGATTTAAACACTAGAGCATGATGTGGATTTGCTGCTCCAGCTTGTTTTTTTTTCAGGTCATGCACTCGAATGAGAAAGGCCCAGATTAAGTCTGAAAAGTTGTATTTGAAACTGCCAGAGATTAAGGACAAGATTATGATGTTAATTCCCACTGCTCAAGGTTGAAGAGCTTGAGAACAAATCTTATATCAGGGAAAGCCGCAGCATGAACAAGGGCAGTGACATATTCAGTGAAAATGACTTCCATCTATGTTGTGAGGCAGACTTGGTTTTGAACCCCGTAGGTGCCATTCACTGGTTGCAAAACCTTGAGCAAATTATTTAACCTCTCTGAGCCTGTTTCCCCAATATTAAGTGATAATTATTAGCTGACCAATAATATTGTAATGATTTAATAAGATAATGTATATAAAATATTTAGCATATGTCCTAGCATTTAGTATTCAATAAATAGAATTTATTATTACTATTATTATTATTATTATTAACAACTCTATCTGCCAATGTCAACTCTGGGTATATGTCACTTTAGAGCTTTTTTTTCTTTTTTTTGGTTACATATCCCCCCCCCC
>PVKH010007115.1:0-20487 GCA_004027955.1 Chaetophractus vellerosus | reverse complement strand
TATGTGCAAGGCACTGGTACATATTTTAAGAAGTTTTATTGTTTATCGGGACACTTAATATGAATCTCAAAAGATCCTGGATTACAGGAGACAATCTATTTTCTATTTCTGTTTCCTCCTTCCAGCCTATAGGAGGAGATTTTTCTGTCTCCCTTTGTAGTTCCCTCAGGACTCAGAAACGTTTTATTCTATGCGGGGACTGGTACTATTATAGTAGAGACAATGGGCTAGGTGTTGAAGATCATCCTCTCTCTCCTTCATCCCAGGGTAAGCTTATGTCTCCATCATTGTCAGTGTCCTGTAACTCAGAACTGTCAAGTACACCATTAGCAACTTTTAAGTAATTTGTTCTTTAATCTTAAACTATTGAAATTATAAGACTTTTATAATTTTTGTGACATTGTAAAAAAAATGAAAACTGTACTTTAGTGAGATTCTTGTGTCTTTGTTTAAGAATAGATTTTTCTGTGAGTTAGTAATGCATATTTTTCACAAAATAAATATTATAAAAAGAAATATTTTAAGTTTCAGAGAGGGAGAATATAATATTGTATTTTTCCTCAAAATGGCTTTAACTGAAAAATCATCTTAAAATACAAAAAAAATATTAATTTGTTTCCTATTATTTCCATGCATTTGTAAAGGTTTTGGGTTTGTTCTTGTATTATATATTGCATGTATTATGTTATATTTTATATATTGTTGTTTATATGAAGGGTATGTGTATATTAATATCAATACTACCAGGGAAAAAGGTCTGTTAGAGTTAGGTAAACATTGACTAATGGAGTATTTTAAAGGAATTGTAATTTTATTACTTTTAGGTAAGTATGGTGACACACATCAGGAATATAAAACACTTTGTCATAATCTGTTATTAAGTACAGGTTATAAATTATTTTAATGGATAGATAAAAATGATTTGTATTTATGACATTATATGTTTATATCTAAATTATTACCTTTTATTTTTTCCTTAAAATATTAGAAAGTTTATAAAATTACCCATACTCATTTATAGAAGATTTGATCAGTAAGGAAAAGATCAAAAGAAAGTTAAAAAATACCTCAAATCTTGCTTCTGGAAGTAACGATTAACATTTGGTGAGCATTCCAGACATGTCTCTATGCATGTGAACAAATAGAAAAATCAAATATTACTTTTACAAATATGGGATCATCATATAAATTAAGTATAGAATTACCATAAGACTTTGCAATCCCATGTCTAGGTATATACCCACAATGTTCATAGTGGCATTATTAACAATTGCCTAAAGGTCCATTAACAGAGGAGTGGATAAACAAAATATGGAATGGTTTGTGTCACCATATTTACCAAAAATGTAATAACAGTGCAATTCCTTTAAACTATCTTATTAGTGAAAATTTACCTAACTCAAAAGAGAGTATTACTTGACTGTAAAAAGAAATGAAGTTCTGATGTATGGGACAACATGGATGAATCTTGAAGATATGATGTTGAGTAAAATAAGCCAGTCAAAAAGGACAAGTATTGTGTGATCTTACTTATTTGAAACCCTTAGAATAGAAAATACAAATTCATAAAGTTAGAAACTGGAATACAGATTACCAGAGGACAGATTGGGAAATGGGGAGTTAATGCTACGTTGGTAGGGAGTTTCTGTTTGGGGTAATGGAAAAGTTTTAGCAATGGATGATGGTGATGGAGGCACAACTTTGTGAATGTAATTAACAACACTGAACTGTATATTTGAAAGTGGATAAATTGGGAAATTTTAGGTTGTGTATATGTTACCAGGAAAAAAAAGAGCCATAGATCTATATAACCAAAGAGTGAACCCTAATGTAAACTTTAGGGATATATTTAATAGTATAATTATAATAATAATTTTTGCATCAATTGTAGCAAAGGTGTCACATCAATGCAATAGGGAAAACTGCTTGTGGGAGAAGGGTATATGGGAACTCTGTACTTTCTGCATGATTTTTCTGTAAACCTATAACTGCTCTAATAAAAGAGAAAAATGAGGAAAAAAGAAAAAAAGAAATAGAATCATATTACGCATGTATTATTTTTTCATAAAAATTATTAAAATAATTTTTATTAGATTTAACAGAAGAAAAATAATTTAAATGAAACTGAAGAAGTTGCTAAATTTCAGATTTTTCTTTATAACAAGACAGTAATTCCTAAAGATCTTTCCAACATTAAAAATACTCCCTTTCCCCTTTACTGCTTCGTTCCCTCCTGCTTTATTATTTTCACATTGTATCATAACTCACACACTTGCTTACTGCACACCTTTTAGTACCAGCCTCTTTTTGATTCATCCCTTGCTCAGCTGGGTTTCATCTTTAGGCAGTGTTTTCTTGAGGGCTCCTGGATACAATCTTTCTTAATGTTTATATGTTTTTATATGTTTACATGTTTAGGCTGTGTATTGCTTTTATATAAGGATAACTTGGCTGGGTATAACATTATTGGGTCTTACTTGCATTCAGAACTTTCTATATTGTACTCCACTTTGTTCTGGTATTTAATGTTGAGGCAGAATCTGAGGCCAGCCTGATTCCCTGCAACAACCTGTTTCCCCTCCACCTTGTCAGGTGATTTTTCTTTTTAACTAGAAGTCTATAGGATTCTCTTTATTTTTAAATTTCAAAGTTTATCAGGATATATTTTAGCATTAATTGTTATGTTTTACCTTTTCTTAGGGACATGAAGTACTTTCTTCTTGTATTTAAGTAATTTTTTTGAGGGGGTCCATTTCTTCTATTATCGTCTCCAGAATCACTACATACATATGTTGCCTCTCTGTTGTTTTCCCAGTTATTAGTTTTATCTCCAGTACCTTTTCTCTGTTCATTTTTACCAATTCTTTCTTAAAATGTTTATCAAAATTATTTTATTTCAAAATTAAAAAAAAATAGGTGTAGTACACAGAAAAATCATGTAGAAAGTACAGAGATACCCTAGCTATCCCATTCAAAATGAGTTTCTTAATCCTCTCTCCATGTCCCTGGTTTCAGTTTTAAAACATTTTTAAAAAATTATCTCTAACGAGAATTTCATCCATGTAATGGTGTAATTTTCCTTCTTTCATTTCTTCCCTGAGATGTGCCAGTTTACTTTTCAAATACTTCTGTTGTCTTCTTATCTCTTCTTTGATCTCTTTTATTGTTTCTTTGATCTCTCTCTCTCTCTCTCTCTCTCTCTCTCTCTCTCTCTCTTTTTCTCCACAGAGATCATTTGAGACTGGAGAAATATTTGTCTAAACTCTTCCTTTGTTTCCTTGGGCATGTTGAGGGGAGGGGCAGTGTTTTAAAATTATATTCCATTTTTTTCATTATCGATGTGTGGATACAATGCTGATTCCTTTCTTATTGCTTGTTTTTGGGGGTAGGGAGAGGGGTTGGGGTGGGGTGCATGTTTGTACTAGACAGCTATTTGCTGAAAAATATTAGAGGGGGAGGTATAGAATGAATTAAGGATGTCTTAGCAGTTGCCTTTGTCATTTGTTGTCTTGAAACACCTCTTAGCTTTTTTATTTTATATTCTCTGGCTTTATAGTCTCCTTAGTTTTTGGCATTTAGAAATTTGGTGTGATTTACAATGAAACATCTTAAATCAGGCTATGTTGTGATCTGGTCATTACTGCTACTTTTGCCTCACCTCAGGCAGTGTTTTAGGAGATTAGATTATAGATAAACTGGTTTATTTGCATGTTTTATCCTTATTCAGCTTTACTTTATCTGCAATTCCTCAGTATGGAACTTGGTCTCCAGAGGAATATTCCCAGCCAGTTTCATTGTCTCGCATGCCTCTAAATCTTATTGCTTTTAATCAAAGGATCATTTGATGGCCTTTCAGACTGTGGTACTTAGTTTTAGAGAAATTTATTGTTGGTGATGCCTGAGGAGATCTGTGTCAGGTTATAGTATTCTACCTTACTCTGGTTTCAATGTACTTGGCAGTTATTATTTATTTTGTATTTTGAACTTACAGGTATTTTGTTGCTTTGTTGAGGATTTTCCCCCATTTTTCATTCTTTTTGGTTGTTTTCATAGGAGAAGAGTTGAGAAAAAAATTGCTTTTATTCTTTCATTTTTAACCAGAATTCTGAATGATCACTTTTAAAAATATTTATAAATGTACCATAGATGTATTCTCTACTCATTTCAAGCCAAACATTTCCTAACATTTATTGAGTGTCTACCATGTGTTAAGCCCTGTTCAGTGAGATTTATGTAACTCTTATCTCTCTTAATCCTTAAAAATCTTGTATGTTTTCAGTATAATTTCCATTTAAAGATCAGAAATGTGAGGTTCAGAGAGGTTAAGTATACTGTCCAAGTTCACACAGTAAAAGAGCTGGACTTAGAAACCAGATGTATCTGACTCTAAAGCTGTATTTTTTCTATTATACCCCATCTGGTCCCTGCCTATATAATCACAAATCTGAGTAAATGAGATTTTATGACTTATTTCATAGTTATATTTCCTGTTATAGGCTAATTTGATATTTTGTATCTATACATATCACCCACCCACACATATAAGTAATCATAATAATCATAATAATAACAATAATAATAATAGGTCATAGGTTTACCTCGATGGTTTGTGTTTGGGTTTGTATTAGTAAAATTTTCTCTTTTGGCTTATCTATCCAAGGGACCATCACAGCTCTAGGTCTGAGTACTGCCAACTAGAATAATCCACTGATGCCTGAGCATGACCACGATAATATTTCTGAAATATATTATTTATGCATCAACTGATGCTATTTTGACTTTTTTTTTTAGGAGATACTGGGGATTGAGGGCAGGTGCTCAACCACTCAGCTACATCTGCTCCCCAATGAGAGTTGGTTTTTCATTTGTTTGTTTTGGTTTAATTTTAGGAGGCACCAGAGATCGAACCCGGGACCTTATACATGGGAAGCAGGCACTCAACCACTTGAGCTACATCCGCTCCCCCTCTATTTTGATTTAATCTACCATGTGATTCATTTGACATCCTGAATTGCAGGAAAGTATACAATATTCTCTTAGTTAAAAATAGCTTAGTCATTTTACTGGAAGATTATGAGTGGTTAGCTAGAAAGCAACACTTAGGAACAAATGGGTGAAGGTTGAAGAGGAGAATAGTTAGGACCTGGATGTATGAACTAGAATTGACTTCCCCAGAGTTCTGTTCATACCTGGAAAAATAACTGCCTGTTTTTTTCCCCCTTGTATTTTTTCCCCATTGTGTTATAAAGTAGTAGGGACTTCAAATACACCCAAACAAAATAGCATGGAATATTTGTGCAACTTTAATTACTAGCAGTGGGCTGTACTGCTTGAGATGGTTTGCCTTTGCTCCAATGCAGCCTGGCTATCTGGTTTGGAGGGCTGCTATAAGATTCCCTATCTTTCTTTTGCAAGTATTAATAGCCTATGGTGGCTCTACAACTCGAATTCTTATTTACTTGATGATTGGAAAGTTTTCTGCTGGCATAATTTTATATTTAATAAGTTTAAATTCTTGAATTAAAATAATCAATAACAACTAGAAGTTACCTTATTACCATAGTGTGTTAATATTTCAAACATAATTAAAATTGCTATGGAAATTGTCAGGCAAAGCAGATCATGATCTGGAGCCCCAAAGAAGTGACTCAGATGAAAACTGACTCCTCAAATGTGTTGAGAGTAACCTATCTGGTGCAGATCAAAGATGGCATGTTTTTCAGTATTTAAAAAGCACTAAATGCCCATAAGCAAAGAGACTGTCAATCTCAAAACAGGTACTGTAGTGAGTATGTGGTAGTATTTAGGCAGCTACAAAAGAACTGAGTGTGTACTTTTTGAAGGAAAGGGAAACACCCTAGTGTTTTACTTATGTCCTGTGAAATCTGAGTCTAAAAAGTTTCCCCTGAGGCAAGCTATTTTTGTAAGTGCTCTTGCTCAGAGAAGTGCTATCAATTTCTCTTCTTATTTTCCAGTACCTTTGGTTCTCATTCACATACCTCATTGTTTTCATCATTCCTGCCTATCTTTCCATGTCTGTTATCATATGTGTTTCCCTTTTTATTTCATTGCTTAACATTGCCCTATTTTATGCAGAAAGGTTAGTTGCTGAAGTCCCTTACAACCAATACTGGTTTTACACAAGGACAGATTCCATCTGTTACATTACTGCTTAAAATTTAACAGAGAAAAACAGTGTGTGAATGTGAGGTGGGAGTAAGAGCAATGTGCGTTGGGGTTACATATTCCTGGACTGGGACTCCAGTCCTCCATTCATACACCGTCTAAACGACTTTGGACTAGTTACCTTTATGAGCCTCAATTTTCTTAAAGATGGGGATAATACCTTCCTTATAGGGTTGGTATGCGGTAAGTGAGATAATTTATGTAAAGCACAGCTAGTACATAGGAAGTGAGGCATATTGTATTATTTACCACAATTGTTTATTCCTTCATTACTTATAGATGTAGTATACTTCCTCTTTCCCATTAACTTTGGGCATTGGAAGTGTAATTTCTGGGCAGAATCTTTTAGAAGCATTGCAAGTCTCTAGCAAGCCTCTTATTCTTGTGCCCTTGGTTATGAGAAGGGCATGCTCCAGACATGGGATGTATTTTCATCCTGGGTTCTGGGATGAGAAGACAATGGAGCAGACATGAGTTTGACTCACAATCTGGAGCAGAGAAACAGAAGCTGACTTGCATCCACCTGACCTGTATCCTCATGTAATATGAGCAGAAAAATAAATACTTGTATGTCACTGAAGTTTTGAGGTTGTTATACAGCGTAATACCATCTATCCTGCCAGTTTCTTTATTTTTCAGCTTTGCTGTAGTCACAAAGAACTCTAAAGACTCAGTGTCTTAAAACCCAAACATTTAGTTCTCCATCATAGGTCTTCAGGTTGACTCTGGTTCTGCTTGTATTTGTTTGGCCATGTGTCATCTTAATCTGTGATCCCTGTGGAAGGAGCAGTGCCTATCTGGGACATGCTATTCTCACAGCAGAGGCCAGGAATACAAGAGACTGATCCAAACTATGCAGGTACAATTAAAGCTTCCACAAGGATCAGGCATATATCAACCCTCTCGCATTCCATTGGCCAAAGCAAGTCACCTGTCTACAAGCCTTCAATGGGGCAAGGAAATATACTCCATCTACTGGGATGTACTAAAAGTCATAGGGCAAAGGGTAGGAACAGATAGGTGGGAACATAATACAATCTACCACAGCAGATTTTTGCTTATTTTCTTTTTTTAATATTCTTTTTAAAAATTTTATTCAATTTTTTATATTCTTTTTCACAGATTTTTAATGCATGTTAGTTTCCTTTTGTCTTCTGGACTCCCTTTTCCATTCCAGGATTACTGAGCAGGTGTAAAATATAAATACATCTAGGAGAGGTAATGGATTAACTTAATTTCACCCAAGGTAGAAATAGGAGATAATTTTCTCAGAACAGGTCCTAGTCAAGTGTACAATGGCAACAAAAAAGAGTAAAGAAAATAGGGAAGTATTAGAAAGTGGGTTTGGCCCCATGTGGACTGAGTTTGATTTCCAGGAGGCATGAGGGAAAACTTTTTGTTTTGAAAATGCCATTTCATGATGCTGTCAGGTTTCCAAGATTCTAAAATGAAATGGCCTTGACAATGACTCTTTCTGTTTGACTAATTGCCTATATGGATCCCCTGCACCCCCCCCCCCCCCAGTGCTCTAGGAATTTTTATGAGCCTCTTTAAAGTAACTGCAATGCCAGTCAAGATATTTGTAATGAACAGGTGATATCTGCAGTCTAGACTTTACCCCTGAGTGAAAAGGCCATTTGGCCACTGGGGCTTCTTCTTTGGATTGGCATCTACTGTACTAGGGCATGGAAGCTCATTAAAAAAAGTGTTTTACCTACTATGTCATCTGCAAAGTTTCCTTTCTCTTTGTTTATGCATGGCTATAGTGGTCAGAGTGTCTTAGAAGATGTCTAGGGAAAAACTTGAAAAATTGATATAATTAAGAGCCTGTAGAGTTCTTACTGGCATATTTAAATTCATTCTATGTCCTTAATTTCCCTTCTGTATTCTGTATCTCCATTTTCTTGTTTCTTTTAAAAATATGTCTTATTTTAAACAATTTTACATAGAAAAGATGTATTACACACAGATAAATTAGTACCCTTTTTTTTTGTTGTTACATATCCCTCCCCTTTCTGCTTGCTCTTGCTGTGTGTTCATTTTTTTGTGTGTTCTTCTTATGTCTGCTTTGTCTCCCCCCCGCTGTGGCGACACACCGAGTCAGCTCACTGCGCAGGCGGCTTGTCCCGCTTGTGGGCAGGTCTGCTTCCATTCCCGGGTGGCTTTTGCTCCTTTCGCAGGCGACTTTGCTCCGTTTGCAGGTGGCTTCTCTGCCCGTGGCGGCTTTGCCCTGCCTGTGGTGGCTTTTTGCCCTGCCCACGGCGGCTTTTGCCTTCTCAGGCGGTCTGCCCGCTCAGAGAGGTCCCTGGGAACCGAACCTGGGGCCTCCCATGTGGTGTACTGGCGCCCTATCCACTGGGCTATACAGCCAGCCCCAGATTTTAGTACCTTTTTAACTCAGTATCACATCATGAGATTTGGAAGAGGGTGGTTTTCTTTGAAAGTTTGGTCAGTTGAATACAACTTAGAAGACATGGTTAATAAGCTTGAATTTTAATCCTAGCCACTGATTATGAAAGCTCATTTATATTATTTGTCTTCTTTGATCCTCATTTTCTCAAAATCTGGATAGTGGGGAGGATCGATAGTCTCCCCTCCCTTTCTTACTGAGATATATACCAATATATCTGAAAGCACTTTGCCTTCAGAAGATATGTGCAACTGGAATTCAGTTAGTGATATAAGAATAAAGGGGAGGAGTACTCAGGTAGGAATAAAATATGCTTTGGATGATAAATTTACTTTTCTGTCTAGCTTTTGAAGGATTATGACTTACGTTCAGTTGTGTACAAGAAGTAAAAAGAGGTTTTTGGAAAGGCAGATACATTGTTTTTGCTACTGTTGTGTTTTTAAATAGACCAAAGGATCTAAGTACAGCCTATTTATTATGTTTTATTTTAAGGTAACAGTTGCCAATGATTGAAGTAGATGAGATAGACGAATGTTGTGGCACACAGCATAGCGAGTATTTCCTACTCTCCATCATAGAAATGTGTTCATATTCACCTCTTAGCTATGATTTTCTGGGTGAAGTTTATTTGCTAGAGGGGTTTCCATATTTAAATTCAGTAGACATTTTACAGAGCTCCTGACATTCATAGCACTTTTCTAGACGTTGTAGGGGAAATTAAAATGAACAAGACAAGGCTTTTCCTCTCAATGAGCCTATAGTCTAGTGAAGGAGAAGACAGATATTGCATAACTTATTATACTATAAAGCAAAATTTATACATCCAAGCTTAGCAGATAGCCCATGTTATTGACATTCTGAGGAATGAGAGATTAACTTTAGTTAGAAGACTTAAAACTTCCAGGAGGACTTCATGAAAGAAGTAGCATTTGCATTCAGTATAGAGGTAAAGGTAAAGGTAAAGGTAAAGGTAGAAAGGAGTGTCATTCCTCCTGTTTTGATGAAAGAACATGAACAAAGGTCTGAGGTAGAGAAATGCAATTCAATTTCGGGAAGCAGGGAACAGTCCTATTTGGCTGAAGTGTAACCTGTGCCCAAGATGATGAGGCTGTGAAGGACAATGTGGCCAGGTTTATGAGGACCTTGAATGGGATAATAAAGATTTTGTGTTTTATGCAGAGGGGTGACGTGGAGCCATATAGATTTTTAAGCATAGTAGTGACATGATAATATCTATATTTTAGACAGATAATGGAATGATTATGGGTGGGAAGAGCAATAAAATGACAGAAGATTGGATTGCAGTTAAGGATAAGAGAGGTTCAGGTGAGAGGCAGTAAGGGTTTTTGTCAGCAGGAGTGAGAGGGAATAGGACGGAGTTAAATTTGAGAATCATTTTGGAAGTGAAATCAATAATGACAAATATTTCATTTGAAAATGAAATGATTTAGTGACAGATTAGATTCCAGTCTCAAGATGCATTTTGTAGCTAGGATTCAGAAGATTTGGCAACCAATTGGCAATTCAGGAATAGTTTTAACATGATATTTTAAATTAATCCAGTCATAGTAGTAATTATTTTCTTCAGTCCTCTTTGATGCCTGGGTATCTCATGTGGCCTTGAGTCTCGGTCGTAGTACTGCAGGTGTGACGTGGGTGTAAAATGTAAATAATATTGAAATTGCTTTGCTTTCCTTCCTGACTCTTCCTAAAGCTCATGTGAGGATAAAAGTAAAAGTACTATTTTGAGTGGTTATAACAATATCTTGATTGTAGATCTTTTTTAAAATATATTTTTTATTTTGTTTAAAGATATTTAGATTACATAAATGTTACATGAAAAATAGAGGGGATTTCCATATGCCCCGTTCCCTACACCTCCCACATTTTCCCACGTTAACAACATCCTTCATTAGTGTGGTACATTTGCTACAATTGATGAACACATTTTGGAGCATTTGTCACTAAGCATGGATTATAGTTTACATTGTAGTTTACACTCTCTCCCGCACAATTTTGTAGGTTATGGCAAGATATATAATGGCCTGTATCTGTCATTGCAGTGCCGTTTAGGACAATTCCCAGGTCCCGAAAATGCCCCCATATTACACCTGTTTTTCCCTCTAACCCCCCTCAGAACCCCCAGTGGGCACTGCCTCCTAGACCTTTATATTTTTAAAGATTGATTTTTCATTCTATCATCATATCCTATTTTTATACTAACCCTGACACAATAAATATTGTATGTTATCAATTTTAGAAGTCTGGGGAAAGTGAGAAACAGTAAGATTGTGACATTTATGAGATTATATAGTTGGCTAGTAGCAGAGAAAGGAAGAGAGCACATATCTTTGAACTATTAGCCACTATTATGTACCAAAGTTACTCTGGTTTTACTAAAGTTTTTCTTATGTCTGATCTAGTTTTAGCCAAAATATTGTGCATAGATATCCCAGATAACTCCTCTATTACCACTAACTCATTTAAATAACATAATAGTATAATAATAGCTTACTTTGTGACATTAAAAAATCATTTACTGACAATTTGCAGTCTTACATTTAGATGGTATTTTGCTTTTATATTAAAAATCGGTGCGCCTATTAAGGATGTGAAATCCCAATCAGATTTGAGTCTCATCTTTTTTATTTGTGGAATAAGGATCATTTCTACTTATCAATTGGCATTGTATTTTGCTGTAATGTTCTAGTGGTCTTGTTAGAATCACAATTCTCTGGGCATTGCCTGCCTCATCTATAACCTATCTTTCTCTGCCTTTAGATGAGCATTTATAGGTTGTTTTAGGTTTGTGATCCTTTTTTCTCTATGTCAAGAGGATCCTTCTCTTTGAACTGCTTTGCTTTATTTCCCATATCCCCCTCTTGTTTGTGTGTGTGTGTTTTAAAATCCCACAACTTTGTTTCCTTTCTTTTTTAGTTCTTTGTCTCTCCAGGAGCTTACATAAATTTTCCTGATTACATTTTGGTTTGGGACTAGGAATGCCATATACTTCTAGGATTCCTTTGAGTATTAAGTTGTATAAAGGCTTAGTAACCTAACAACGTTGTGTTTCTACTGAGTTTTTCTTTTGATGTATAGAGTGTTTCTGATTTACTATTTTCAGGTTGTCTCATTGCTTTCTTCTCAACCTTTTTCGTTTTTAGATTGCATATGCATTTTGAGGCATTGATTGATTTGGTACTGATCTTGTAACTGTTGATTTTTCTCATAGTAATCCAAGAGTCATCTCTTTCCTGGGGACCCAGATTACTTAGGCACTGGTTCCAAAAGTGCATTTTCAGATACTTTCCATATTTTTAAAAATTTATCACCAGTGATTTACTTGAGTCTTGTGCATTCATGAATAAGCAAGCTCTAAGGCTGAGCCAGAAGTTTCCAAATTTTCTTTGTTCATAGTGCCCTTAGTGGGTCAGTAATTTTTTCTCAGCTACACAGGGCCAAAAGAAATACCTAACCCTTTGCTTTATAAATGGTTGGGATCACCAATTTAATAAATATTTATGTAAATAATAACGGTAGCTATTTGGAAAAAATGATCCAAGTCAATTTGTAAGGAAAAATACTCTTTTAATTTCACTCTTAAATAATCACATTTACTAAAGGATGTGTGCCTCTCTTGGATTAAGGCACAACTCTTCAAACATTGGAACGGAATTGGTTGTTGCCATCCTCGCTTTCTGTTTCACATGGGTTTTAGCACAATACTTGCTTTTTATTACAATAACCACCGAAAACCCAGCTTTGCAAAGATATGGTGTCATAGAAGGGAATGTAAAGTTATCTAATGTTGAAACTGAATTAATGTGAGTTTATAGTTCGTAAAGTGATCAAAAGATGTTGCATATTGCTGTATTTCCCAGGAAAAGTTAAAATACCTCACAGTGCTCCTGTGCATTCTCTATGGCATCTTAGGGTGCCTTGGTGCACATTTTAGGATCTATAGCTCTTACTTAGTAATTTTCTCTTGCCTACCATGATGCCACAGTTTTCTGGTGTACATTGAAGTGTTCAGCGGATGGTAGGCATTTATTAAATTTTTGTTGGTTTTCATTGTCCTTAGGAAAACATTAGGTTCACAAAAGTTGGGACAAAAAAGTACATAAGTACAATCTTAAATTCTTGAACAAGATATATTTTAAAATGCAGTACTTTGCTGAGTTATGCATATATATAGTTATTCTTTAGTGTTTTGACTTATATTTTGCCATATTTCTTGCTTTCCTCTTGAATGAATTCTGAAGATTGCAGAACACAAATGGGTTCGTTAGAGGCGAAGTTCAAAACCTTAATCTCCTCTCTTGTGTTTTAAATATGAGGAACTCATCTTAGGCTCTGCTCTAAGAATAACAATTAGAGAGAAATTATGATGAAGTGGTCTTATCTTGACTATTATTTTGCAACTTGGCATGCTCCTGTGCTTTTAAGTTTTAGTAGCTTAATAGTCTTGCTTCAAGGTAAACATTGTGAGGCAAGTGTAGCTTCAAATTACTTGTTGTTAGTTTGACTGAGTCACCTTGCTCTGATTCACCACTGCAGACAACCAAATTGGGAATACATATTTAGTGGGTGGACGCAAGGGGTAATATCTGCTTTGCCAGCATTCTACTCAATAAATATATTGTTTTTAGAGTTCAGGTATTACAATAAAAAAACATGTGAAGCATGGGCATATAAAAATCTTCTTTAGACAAAGTTTTGGTACATTGCAATTCTGTTTTGAAGTGGCTAGACATTTTCTTCCTTTAAAAAAAGGGTTTAATCCTCCCTAGAGTGTTAAGTGCTAAGTCAATATTTTCCTAATTATGCAGAAGAAACACCAGATGGTTTCTGAGGATGACACTCTATGGGTGGGAGAACTGGTGACTGAAGCTGTGGTAAACTTTGTCATTCCACAGTCATCATCATCTATAACATTCTGGGCTTTTGTGAAAGAGAAAACAGTTAAATTACATTTTTAGGGATAAAAAAATTCTATAAGTTCTGAGGAAAGAGTTTAGGTTGCTTGCAAACTGTCTTGCTGTTAGAAGGTATCTTTTAGAATAAAGCTCTTGCATTATAATTATCAAAGAAATAGGTTTGTATGTATTACCTTGGAAACTTAATTTACTTCTTTTAGTATCCTTTTTCTTTTGCCCTGATAACTATCTCAATTGTTCACTTATTTTTTATTCAACAGAATCAGGATCTTAAATAAGATAAATATTTTTTGGTTTTATTATATTTGCCTTTAGTTAGTCTGTGAAAAGGAACCATTGCTGTTAATTTACATACATAGGAAAGTAGAGACTAATAATTAATTGCTACTGGAAATGACTATGCAATGGACTCCAAATCTAAGGCAATAGTGGTACCAGTTTCCAAGACTTAACAACATATAGCAAAAACTTTTTTGACAACATATAAATACAGAATAACCTACCCTAGATGGACTAAATCTTATTGTAAAGCAAGAGCCAGGGTTGTAATAATCATAATTTACCATAAAAATATGGGCTTTTATAGAAATGGACTTCGATAAGTAGATTGACCCACAGCAAAATACTCATTTTTATAAAGTACATTAATGAAATTGTCCTTTGCTTTTAAAGTATGCTATAATAAAAAATTTATTGAAGGCTCTGTACCAAGGTGCTGTAAAGATTTATAAAAGGCCGCCATGGGCGTGCCGGAGCCGCCGTGGGCAGGGCAGGAAGCTGCCACGGACAGGGCAAGAGCCGCCACGGGCAGGGCAGGTCGCCCGCGGATGGAGCGCAGCCAGCCACCCGCGAACTGAATCAAGCCCCGGCCGTGAACGGAAGCAGAGACCGCCCACAAGCGGGGAAAGCCGCGCCTGCGCAGTGACCACTCTCGGCGCGTCGCCGCAGCGGGGGGAGGGGGAGATATGTAATAAAATAAATAAATCTTTAAAAAAAAAAAAAGATTTATAAAAGGAAAGAGAAAACATAGGTTTTACTCTCAAGAGATTTGCAATCTGAAGACATGTATTTTGAAATAATTGAAGAGTTTCCCTGTTCTTAAGGGCCAGGATCAGGCGCTCAATTAATATTTGTTGAATGAAAAAAATACACAGTATTAAAAAAAAAGTCATTGACTCCAACTAGTCCAGAATCATAGATATTTTTGGGGGTTGGAGCGGGAAAAAGATAAGGAAGATAAGGAACTATCTATAAGTTTACATGTGAATTTAGGAGCTTATAATCTTTAAAGTATATGAGCAAATGGATCAGAACCATGATGCAATCTACTCACCTTTGTGAATTAACAGCTTCATTATGTGTCAACATTTTCCTTTTTCAGATGTCCTCATTTCTGCTTGTTCTGATATGACCTCCCAGGTTAGGAAATAGAACATTCCAGCACCTCCAAAGCCCCTCTTGTTCCTCTACCAACTTCTTCCCTTTTCATCCTCCAAAAGCAAAGCTTTCTTTTATGGTCATCACTGCCTTGCTTTTCCTTACAAGTTCACTTCCAGTTGATATATCCTAAAACAACATAGTTTTGGTTTGCTTGTTTTCTATACTTTAGATAAATGAACTCATACATCATATAATCTTTTGTGTCTAGATCCTTTCATTCCATATTATACTTGTGAGATTCATTCTTCTTATTGTGTATAACAGTAATTTGCTCATTTTCTTTGTTGTATAGTATTCCATTGCATGACTATATTATAGTTTATCCTTTCTCCTATTGAGAGGCATTTGTTATTTCCAAACTGGGACTATTATGAAAATCCAGCTATGAATGTTCTTGTATACTTGGGACAGAAGAGCATTCATTTCTGTTGGGTAAATACTTAAAAGTTCAATTACTGGATCATAAGATATGTATATTTTCAACTATATTTGATAGCCAGATTGTCTTACAAATCCTTCTAATCTACACTTCCACCAACAATGTATGAAAATTCCTGTTGTTACACATCTTCTCCAGTGATTGGTATTACCAGTCTTTTTAGCTTTAGCTCTAGGGGGAATAATGTGACATTATGATTTTAATTTTTAGTTTCCTAAATATTAATGGAGTTAAGCACTTTTTAATATGTTTATTGGCCATGTGGAAATACTGGGAAATTCCTTTACAAATTTTTGTATGCATTTTTTTGAGTTAGTTGCTTGTCTTTTTCTACTGATTTGTAGGAGTTCTTAATATATTCTGGTTATGAAATCTTTGTAATTTTTATGTTGTTTTAGTTTGGGGTCCCACAGAAGTAGAGCCTGCAAAAGAACTAGGGTACAGATAACCTTTTGGGAGATGATCCCAGGAAGCAGAAGTGATGAAGCAGTGCTAGTGAAACTGAGCAGAAACAAAGCAATTATCGAGGTCACCACTATAGGGATGGGAGCTTGATTCCACTGGGATCTCTGAGAAGAGCACAGAATGTCTCCCCGAAAGGAGGGAGTCTGGGGTATTTATTATACTCTGGTTGAGAGTTTCCCCCTGGCATTTACCTCCCCAGTCTTCAAACTGAGCTTGTGCTGGGAATGGCCTTCAGAGAAGGTCCTGAAGCAGATGGTAGCAGGATGTTCAGTGAGTGCTTGAGGTGAGATACTGCCAGTATCAGTTAAGTCTGGGCTCACATGGAACTGTCCATTGCAGGTCTGGCTAAAATCAGAAGTGGGTCAAGGGGCCCTTATATAGAGGCACCAAAGGTGTCCCTTTGTGTGTTGCAAATATCTTTTCCCACCACCTGTCACACTTCTGTGGTGTCTTTTGAGGAATACAGATGCTTAATGTTTAAAAATTGTGGTAAAATATTGTAACATAAAAATTGTCATCTTAACCATTCTAAGTGTATAATTCAGTGACATTAATTATATTCATAATGTTGTACAATCATCACCACTATCTGTTTCCAAAATTTTTTATCACCCTAAACAGAAACTCTGTGCTGATTAAACAGTATTCCCTCATTTTCCCCTACTGCAAGACTCTGGTAACCTCTAATCTACTTTCTGTCTCTATGAATTAGCCTATTCTAGATATTTCATATAAGTGGAATCACACAATATTTTTCCTTTTGTGTTGGTTTATTTCATTCAACATGACATTCCCAAGGTTCATCTATGTTGTAGCATGTGTTAGAATTTCATGCCTTTGTATAGTTGAATGATATTACAATGTATGCGTATTTCACATTTTGTTTATCCATTCTTCTGTCCATGAGCGCTTGGGATGTTTCTACCTTTTGGATCTTGTGAATATTGCTGCTATGAACATTAACATACAAGTATCTGTTTGAGTTCCTGATTTGAATTCTTTTGTTTATATACCTAGGAATGCATTGCTGATTCATATAGTACTTCTATGTTTAACTTTTTGAGGAACCACCAAACTCTTTTCCACAGTGACTACACTATTTTACACCCCTACCAACAATGTAAAAGTGTTCCAATTTCTCTGCATCCTCTCTAACACTTTTTATTTTCTGTATTTTCAATAACAGTTATCCGTTGTGGTTGTGAAGTGGTATTTCATTGTGGTTTGTTTTTGTTTTTGTTTTTGTTTTGGCTCTTTTATTTTTATTTTCTAAAGGATTTATTTATTTATTTACTTTTATCCATTTTTACCCCCTCCCCCCCATTTTTCCTGTTTCTGTGTCCATTCTCTAGGCAACTTTCTGTGTCCATTTCCTGCCCTCTCTTATCATCCTTCTCCTCCTGTCTTCATTGGGATTTGATCCTTGGAACCTCTGATATGGGAGAGAGGCGTCCTGCTACCACCTGCGCCATCTTAGATCCTGGTTTTTCCATGCATTTTGTCTTGGCTCTCCCTTGTGTCACTCTTCTGTTACGTCATCATCTTGCTGTGTGGCTTGCAGGGCCTGGCGGCTCACCGACACATGGGGCCTTTTGAATTGTATTTCCCTGTTGACAAATGATGTTGAGAATCTTTTCATGTACTTATTGGTCATTTGTATATCTTCTTTAAAGAAATGTCTATTCAAAAGTTTTGCCTATTTTAAAATTGGTTTATTAGTGTTTTTTTTTTTTGAGTTTTAGGAACTTTATTTATTCTGGATATCGAATGCTTGTCAGAGATATGATTTGAAAATATTTTCTCCCATTCTGTGGGTTATCTTTTCACTTTCTTGATAGTGTCCATTGAGACAGGAAAGTTTTAAATTTTAATATAGTCCAATTTATCTTTTTTTGTTTTCTGTGATTTTGATGTCATATTTAAGAAACGATTGCAAAATCCAAGGTCATGAAGATTTTCCTGTATGTTTTTGTCTAAGGGTTTTATAGTTTTAGCTCTTACATTTATCTCTTACATTTGATCCATTTTGAGTTAATTTTTGTATATGGTATACTGTTTGAGTCTGTATTAGTCAGCCAAAGGGATGCTGATGCAAAATACCAGAAATCTGTAGGCTTTTATAAAGGGTATTTGAGGTAGAAGCTTACAGTTACCAGGCCATAAAGCGTAAGTTACTCCTCTCACCAAAGTCTGTTGCAGCATGTTGGAGCAAGATGGCTGCCGATGTCTGCAAGGGTTCAGGCTTCTTCTTCCTCCTAAGGCTCCGCGGTCCCAGCTTCTTCCAATATCAGCTGTAGGCTGGGATAGCTCTTGTCTCTCTCCTGAGGCTCGTTTCTCTCTGGACTCAGCTGCTCTGCTCTCTCAGCATATATTGTTTATGGCTACTTTTGTTCTGTGAAAGCTTAAATTATTTACTGTCTGGCCTTATATAGGAAAAATTTGCCCATCTCTGCTAATAATTGCCAAAAATTGTTGAGCGCTTACTCTGTGGGCTCAACATATTGCTTGATATTTTATTTACATCACTTCATTTAATTATCCTGAAGATGTTTTCAGGTAGGTGATGTGATTGTTTTTATTTTATAGATAAGAAATCTGGATGCAGAGAAATTAAATAATTGTCCAGGGTCACCCATCTAATAAATGACAGAGTCAGGATTTGAACCTAGATCTGCCTCATAGCCTTTGCTCTTTCTCCGTAAACTGCTTCCTGGTTCCTGGGGTTCTAACGTAGTGTGGGGTAATGGAATAAATAGTCAAGAAGGTTACAAACCTCATACTGTGCATTGTAATTGTTACTATATGTGATTAACTATGCAAGTACAGCTGGTTTTTAAAAATTTTGAGATTCTGTGTGCTTACAATTAATTAAGCATAGCAATAGTAAATATCATAATATTTAAAAATATATATTCACAGAATAAGATTTAAGTAACTCCCTAGATATAGTTTTGTATTTTTCACACACCCTTAACTATTTTGAATTGATTCTGATACCTAAATCTCCATTTGTAATTTAAAAACCAGTTTTTATTGTGATTAGTCTTATAAGAGTTTACCCTAATAGAAAGGAGAGCATGAATAAATATATTAAGGACGATCATGTCCATAAGAGTAACTGTGCTACCATTTATTGCTTATCTGTTATGTGTCAGGGACTTCTAATAATTCGTTTACGTTTTTTACCTCCCTTAATCTCAGCAACAAATCTGTGAGGCAGAATAGTATTATTTTTTTGCAGTTTATAGATGATGAAACTGAAGTTATATATCAAGAAAAATTTAGTTAATTTATCTTATTCCATGCCTTCGGAAGATAAATACTGATTTTAAGTAAATTAGGTACTTCTATTGGTTAAACTAAAACTCTGTTAAACAGATAGAGAGCTAACATTACTAATTAAGGAGATTTACTTGCATGTTAATTGCAGTTCAGAAAAAAAACTTTTAGTGTGGTCAAGATTGTGACATTTCGGGGCCAGCGGTAGCCCAGTGGATAGGGCGCCGGTTCACCACATGGGAGGCCCTGGGTTTGGTTCCCGGGGCCTCTCCGAGTGGGCAGACTGCCTTGAGAGGGCAAGCTGCCATGGGCGGGGCAGAGCCCCCGTGGGCAGGGCAAAAAGCCGCCACGGGCAGGGCAAAGCTGCCACAGGCTGGGCAAAGCTGTCAAGGGCAGGGCAAGTCACTCGCGAGCAGAGCAGAGCTGCCCACGAGCATGGTGAGCTGACTCGGCGCATTGCCGCAACGGGGGGAGACAAAGCAGACACAGAAGAATGCAAAAATGAACACAGCAAGAAACAAGCAGAAAGGGGGGGGATATGTAACAACAACAACAAAAAGATTGTGACATTTCCAAATGTGAGCTCTGCATAAAATAGTATAATTGTTTCTATTTGCATACATGTTTCTTAATATATTTTTTACAATTAAAAATGTTCAGCATTGTGGAAATTTAGAAAAATACAAAAGATGGAAAGAAAAGAATTTATCCCTAATTTCAGTACCCATGATGTCCTTAATAGTTCCTCCCAGTCTTTTCTTTAAGCTTAGGCTTTAATATTTAAAAAACGTATGAAAACATATTTTTTATCCTTTTTGGCTTCATATGATAACATGAACATTTTCCTATGTTATTACCTCAGATTCCAAATAAAATTTTTGATAACCACCTAATGTTATGCCTCGTAAGTGAGCTATTTTTTATGTAAACTTTCCCTTATTTTTGGATGTTGGTTGCTCCACATTAGTATTATCTGTATTATTATTACTGCCATTTTATTTCTCTCTTTTCCCCTTTTGCATTATAAATAATAAAAGCAATCATTCTGATGGCAAAAGCTCAAATATGGAAAGGTATAAAGTGAAAAGTAAAATATCTTTTTCCCACTATGAAGAGTTTCCTGGATATCCTTCTAGAAATTTTCTATGTATATATAAGCACATTTATGTCTTTATGCATTGTACATAAATGGGATATACCATCTATGTTCTTTTGTTTCACTCTTTTTAACAATGCAGGAATAAATATATTTGTGCATAAAATTCCTTTTGTGTTTATAATTATTTTCATAAGACAGATTCCTAGAAGAGGAGTTGGGTCAAAGGGATAGA
>PVKH010007114.1:0-20492 GCA_004027955.1 Chaetophractus vellerosus | reverse complement strand
GGGCAGGGCAAGCTCCCGCGGGCAAAGGCAAGCCCCTGCAAACAAGGGTGAGCCCCCGTGAGCAGGCAGGCTGCCACGCAGGTGAGCTGACTCAGCAGGTCGCCCCAGAAGGGGGAGACAAGCAGACACAGGGAAAAGCAAAAGAAAAATGAATACAGCAAGAACAAGCAGAAGGGGGGGATGTATATTTAAAAAAAATCTTCTACAGTTATATGACCTCTTATAAAGATGTGACTAATGAACAAGCTTTACTACAATAACTGCTTTCAGTTTCAAAAGGTCAAGTTCCGCTACCTACCAGTAACCATCCTGTGTTCTCTACACAGCTACTGAGCCGCTACCCAAGGGGAGTGGCTGCTACTTCTCGGCAGAAGGTGATGCCTAGGTGCTCTGCCCAATGCAGTTCATTCTTCACTCTTATTCCTTACCAGTATCTCAAGGCTCACAGTAATCCACAATTTTTCATGATTTCTTACAGCAGCAGAGCCCTGTCTCCTTCCCTCACAAAGCTGCCAGAGCCACATGCCCCTTGCCAAAACACAGAGCCTGTGTTGGCTAGGAAGTCTTGCAGAAATAGATCAGGGAGAGAAAGGAACAGGTGGCTAGAGGACTGTTCTTGGAATTTCCAGACAGATTCCGAATGTTTTGGAACCTACAATATATGGTACAATAGGTAGACATGGATTAAACAGAAGCTTTCAAAATTTAATCGAGGAACTTAACTAGCTTTTAAAACACGACTTCAAAGTGAAAATATGGCGTATCCAGTTGCCTCACAAAAAAATGTTTGTAAGATGATGATTTCAAAGTTAGAGCTGACTACGATACAATATGTACAGATTTTTTCTACTATGCTCAAATCTAAATATATTGTTTTCGGTTTCTCATCTCTCATAAGAATAATGGGTACTAATGGATACTTACTTGGACGGTCCTGTACTTTCTCTATTAAAGCAGAACTGAGTAGTTCAACAAACACAGATTCCGACCTTTCTGGTTCGTCATCATCCAAAATTGAAATACTTATCAATGCCTCACTCTGGTTAGCCTGGAAAATAGCAAATCCAGAAGCTGGTATATAGTCTCTTCCTTGAGTTCCTCTGGCTAAATTAGGTGGAAAATAAGGTGGTTTTTCCATATCATCCATTGTTGCATATGTGACAATGACTTTTCCCATGAGGCCTTTCAACCTTATTATTGACAATGTGATGTTCTGTGTAGCTTCCTCAACTCTAATAGGTCTATTTTTCTCAGAGAAGATGAATATCCCATAAGGATCATCACTGGCCAACACTGTTAATGTAGCATTAGTATGAACTCCCAAGGAGCCTCTGGAGACACTAAGGATTGACACAGAGAATGCCTTATCCAGTTCTGGATCTTCATCCGGCAATATTTCCACTGAGATGTTGGCACTCATCTGCCCAATCTCAAATGTGATGTTGCCAGAGGTTACAGCGAGATCACCATCAGGATCAGAGGCTATGTTCCAATGCAAAGTCACCTGAGACAGAGCTCCATGACTTCTTATAACCTATAAATGTTTAACATTAAAATGCATTAAAAGAGGAATAAAAATAATTGACTTAGAGGTCTGCAAAAAGACGACAATAGATAGTAATTCTTTTATTGTATTTTATGTAAGTTGTTCTCAAGACAATAAGCTTCTTGAAGGTAGAGGCCATGTTTTACCAATCTTTAAAGACCCTCAGAGTCTTACAAGTAGACAGCATTTCATAAGTAAACATTGAATCCAACTGAATTACAGCAGTATCTTTCTGCAATTTTAATATACATTAGTAGTAAACCAAATATAATTAACAATATGTTATATTTAAACATACTCATGAAAATTTTTACATTCACTGCAAAGATGTATACCTCAAGGTAAGGAATATGTGAATAATATTTTCCTGAAAAGGTAGCTGAAAAACTCATTTTTAAAATAAAACATTTCTTTTTATCTTCAATACAATAAGAAAAACAAATGCAGACAAAAAACATATTTGGTCCCAGGCATAATACTTTTAAGAAGAAAGAAATTCTTTTGTCAATAAAATATTAAGATGAATGAAAATCTTTTAAAAATTCTCTAAGTCCCAACTAAAAGGAACTTTTATTTGTACTTAATATATGAATGGTAAATCAAAATAAAATTAGAGATAGTAGTTTTATAAAACTTGGTTCTTTCCCTTAAAATTCCTAATTTCTCAAGTAATTAGTTCGTTCTGAAGTTATTCAATTTATTCCAAAACAGTTTATTGAACCTATATATTTTGAGTGACACGTCTTCATCATTCATATGAAATCTGAAGAAACAGGAAAGTTTCTAGTGCCTCTGAATCATCTACCAATGGAATCCTGCATAATTAGTACTTGGAAAGCAGCAAAGCAGACACACATGCTTGTCATATAGAGTTGTTACTGCTGTTCACAAATGTTCTAGATTTTCCTTCCTTCCTGGCAAGAGAGAGGATAGGACTGCACTTCATCCGAGTTGTTAGAAGTGGAAATAATGTGAATAAATTCCAGAAAGAAGCTATAAGAGCCAATATGCAGTTCTCCACATCCACGTTTTCTCCTCTCAGTGAGGGCAGAAGCATTTGTTCAGATATAGCCTCTGGGAACCTTGGGCCCTACACTGACCACAGGACCTGCCTAAGTGGGACATATACCATGAAAGAAAAACAAATATTTATTTTATTAAGCCTTTGGAGACATTTGTTAACATGGCCTATCCTAATTTTAAAAATCTATGTAAAATAAATACTTGTGATACAGCTCCATTATTTTCCTTAAAGGGTCAAGAATCCTCAGAATAAGGTGAATCTAAATGCAAAACTAAACACAAAAACCGATGCTAAATCACTACTATTTAATTATTAAATTTTATTATCTATGTTATTATGCTCATTCTCCCATACGCACATAGAAAAAAATTGAACACAATTTCATAATACAATAAAACATTTAAAAATTAACACAAAGTGTCTAGAAATAGAGGAAAACACATACTCACATTTAATGTAACAGTGCTATACCCATCTTCTGGTTCAGTTCCATTAACAAAGAGTGACTCAGGGCTAAATTCAAATATGCCATGTGCATGGTCAGAGGTTGCAATTGTGACTAGAATTTTGGAAGCCACTCCTAGACTGGCTGCATGAACAAGTTCCAACAAATAGCAAAAAAATGTTAATCAGGAATTTACAAACCAAAGGAAAAGCAAGGAACAACTTTTTGAAAAAAAAGAGTTGTTCCATTCATTGAGTAAGTTCTAATTTGTTTTAGAAAGAAAGGCAGACACAATGGTTGCCCCACATATTCATGCTTTTATGACCTTTATCTAATTGGCACCAACTTGAAATACAAGAGCTGCATAAGCACTTGGAGATGAATAAGGGAAACTTGTTTTTCTTTTACTCCTCTATGAAAGAGAACATTCTTCCACGCAGAGTGTATGAGGAAGGTCTCCCACGATCTTTGTTGACCTCAGAAGAACATGAGCCAAAATGACTCTTACCTTTAGGAAGCAGTAGCTTCCCTATGATTTTCATCAATGTGACTGAATAGTTTGCTTTCAAAAAATGTGATATTTTATCATCATATTATGACATTAAAGATCTATCTCCTGGTTCCAAACAGTCAAATCCTATAACTAAAAAAGGCACCAGTGTCTTTTAAAAAGTCTCTAATTGTTTCCTTAGATAAAAGTGTGCTTAATTTTTAGGTTGTATTAACGTGTGCAGACAAGAAAATGAACAATCCCAAAAGTAACAGAGTAATTAAAGACAAAGATTATATGAGGCATTGACCAAAGTTAGCAATGAAGGAGACAGCTTTGAGTTGTAACAGTAAAATAGATATAAAACCTGACATTGTTAAAAAAGAAACTTTGAGAGTGAGAAAGAATTCTCCCTCAAGAATTAAGTATTCAAAATATTCTCTCCTAATATGGTAAAATATTTAGGGGTAAAAAGCTGAATCATATTTGTACATGAATCCACATCAAAGGGCCTCATATTTGCAATATTCCTCCAATTAAGTGGCAAATTATTTTTCCCATTTTTCTTCTTGGAACGAAGCAAAGTAGACACACACATGCGTGTCATATAGAGTTTCTTTTTCCCACTTGTTTTGATTAAATGCTACACACAAGAACTTTTAGTTCTTTTTTGCATAGAAAATAAGCTTGATGCATTTAAAATGAAAAACATAAATGTTCTATTCATATCTTTTTAGGAATTCAAAGCTATGTAAAATGTTTTTCAGTAATTATTTTTCAACAATTTTTCAATAATTATATTTTAAAAAATCAAATTGCACTAGGCTGGAAAGCAATCTTATTTCAAAGTGTGAATGAATAATTTTTCATTTCTAATATAATTAAAATCAAGAAACTACATTAGTTTCACACATACAAGGAAATGAGTCTGGGATTCAGAGGCAGGCAAGGATTTGATTCTAACCTGATCACTTTCTAGCTAGGTGACTATAGTAATATGGAGGAAGTAATACCTCATAAAGTTCCTGCAAAGGTTAAATGAGATAAACCACATAAATGAGTTGAGAAATAGTCACTTTTTGTCTCTAAAATGAGAAATTAAAATGAAAATAGTTAATAAAGGACCTTGGAACAGCTGCTTACCACGTTTGTGAATAGCTGGAAGGAAGAATTCCATGTCCCCATCACCACTACCACTGCCATCAACCCTAAAGAGTTCAGCCACTTCACAAGGAGACACACAGGGACACAACCCACATAACATACATTGACACAATGAGAAAATTGAGAGCTCTTAAAACATGCCAAGCAAAGAAGAAAGTACAGCAATAGCCACCCAATGATATTCATTCTTACATAGAAAACAGATTATTTTAAATGATAAAAGTATTAGTAAAGCTACCAGTTTACCAAAACTTCACGTATAGCTTCAAGAAACAGTCCCTGTTAAGTTATAACCCCCATCATATTTACCAGTCTCAGACTTCATTACTCTTTTGGCACTAGCACTGTGAAAGAGCCCTACACAAGCAGGCTAAGAAACTGTACTTCCATCCTACCTGTGAGATATACCAGCTCTAAAACCTCAGCAAGGCACTATACCTCCAGGTACTTCTGTTTTCTCACCTATAAAAGGTATTACCTTTTATAGAGAACTGTTGTGAAGTTCAAATAAAATAATGAAAAATAAATAACACTGTACAAATATAAGTACCTTGGCAAAAGATAAGGAATATAATAAGAAGAAAAAGGTTGTAACTTTGCTTCCAATATATCTTATACACAAAGATTATTTCATCAAATGTTTGCAAAGAAGACACAAAGGGCAGCGATGGTAACAGTGGAAAATAAAGGGAGTAAGAGAAGCAAGGTCACATCCACACACAGGTGCTTCTTCCAATACCCTTGATTAATATTATGCTAGTTAAAGATCTGCCCTGTTCTGTTTTTCATCTCAATAGAACTCGGCTATACCAGACCTGAGACTTGAGGGCCACCTAGAATCTGAATCATCTTACAGACTTAAGAGACAAAGCAGTATTCCAGGGAAGAGCCAGTTACATTACTTTGCTTCAATATTATCCAGAACAAACAAGAAAAGAGATTGAAGTTCAACACCAATGTACTATGGCATTGTACTAATAACAGAGCATCTATTCAGGTTGTAGCTTCCTTATATAGAAGCAGTTTTATATGCAAAACTGTATGGGATAAGCGCTGTCCCCTGGCCCTCAAAAGAAAAATATTGGGTAATGATCACTAACATTTTCTCAATTATATAAGTGGTTTTGGCTATCAGGGAAAGAAAGGACAACTATTCAAAATTTTATAGTGACCTTTGTATTAATGAAAGTCTTGTCACGAAAACAATGGTTTGGATACGTGAGGATTTGTCTTTGGAAGACAAGCAAAGTCCATAGTTTTACATGGCACCTGTCAGACAGGTCCTCCGGCATATTTTTACTGTTTTACACATTCAACCAATCTGTCACACTGTTTAATCATTTCCCTGCTCCCGAGCACTGACTCGGCCTCCTTTTCTTTAACTTAGGCTTTAGGGACAAAAGAAAGGGAAATTTGGGGAAATTTTCCATACTTACTCCAAATTCCCAATTTATTCTAAAATAAAATTTTAATATTTCTGTCCTATTCAGTTTCTCCTTTTGGATGGCTTATACAGTACAATGACTTTCTTCATCAGAATGAAATTCTACAATAATAATAACAGGACTGTGCTGGTGAACATCATACCAATCCTCAATTTCTTACACTTATAAAGGTAATATGGCACATATAACACGTATTCTTTAACAGCTCCAATAGCATCCCACAACCAAAAGCATTATTACTTCTGTAAAGAAACATATATGAATGATTACTCTAAAAAGGCTAAATAAAGACTGTAAATGCCCTCACTTCAATTCAGGTAGGTTTTTGCCACAAAATGAGTTTTGACTCCAAAAATTCTGGATATTCAGAGCTCTCTGAATATAGGAATTGAGGACCAGGTATTGTGAACCTGTTTTATTGATAATCACCTCATAAAAGACTATCTAAATGGATCACTTTTTACCTATGTTACACCTGACAATAGCTCTAAACAAGTTACTGGAAAATGTGGAAAAAGAGAAAAGGAGAGAGGTGATTTAAAGGGCACCTAATATGAATGACAACTACAACTGGATCACTTTGTAAAATTATACTATTTCACTTTTAAAGTACATCTACTTTAGGAAAATACCAACAGGCAATAAAAGGAAAAAACAGCACAATAGATGGTAGCTGTATGATAAACACATTGAGATATTAATTCAGAATTAATTAAAACATACTGCACAAAGTATATGTAAAGGAAACTATGAGTTGAATATTAATTTATAAAACCAATACTTGAAATGTATGTGGAGAAATTGGAATTTTTTTAACCAAAATAGGGACAATCAAACAGAAATTTTCCACCATAAATGTTAAGCAATTATTAACCTTCAGAGTGCTCTCCCTAAAAACTAGTTACTGGGGCCGGTTGTAGCCCAGTTGGTAGGGCACTGATTTACCACATGGGAGGCCCTGGGTTCGGTCCCCGGGGCCTCCCCGAGTGGGCAGACTGCCTCGAGAAGGCAAGCCGCCTCAAGAAGGCAAGCCACCACGGGCGGGGCACGCTGCAATGAGCAGGGCACACTGCCGTGGGCTGGGCACGCCCCCATAGGCAAAAGGCGAGCCCCCGTGGGCATTGGCCGCCATGCCGGTGAGCTGACTCGGAGGGTCGCCCCAGCTGGGGGAGACAAGCAGACACAGAGGAACACAAAGAAAAATGAACACAGCAAGAACAAGCAGAAGGAGGGGATGTATAATAAAATAAATTAATTAATTAATTTAATTAAATAGAATAAAAACTAGTAACTGATTCTTCAAATGAAATAAGTTCATTAATTTAAAGGAACAAATTTCCTTAATAGAGCTACTGACTGATGGGCAAGCAAATATGTGATACTTTTAAACAGCCAGTCTTACCTCCTCCCTCTGAGTTGAACAACTCAACTTTAAAAGATTTTTCCAGTTCAGGTATAGAATTATCAGTAATGTTGACAGAAATGTATTTATATCTTTCTCCTGGTTGAAATTCTAAGGTGCCAGCAACACTCTGAAATACAAATAGAAGATTTATCCATTAGATTGTAATAGTTCTGTATATGAATTTGCATAGTGAGAATGTTTGCTCTGTTCCAAATTGTTATAAATATAGAAACATAAGTAAAAAATAAAAATGAAAACATTTAAGAGGATATGAATGATGTTCAGTGCAAACACTAAATAAATATTCTCTAAATAAAGTAGAAAGATTTTTATTTTTCTTATTCACCTATTCATCAGGGAAGCAGTCAAGGCAAATGAGAAATCTTAATATGTAACATCCACAAATTCCTAAAGAATTAATTCAACTAGACATAAGGAATTTCTTGAACCAATATATTTAGAACTATTAAAATCATAACACTGAAATATACAAATATTCAGTGCATAATAATAATGGCATTTTCCCCATTCTCATACCATATAGAAAAATTAACTCAAAATGTATCAAAGACCTAAATATAAGAGCTAGGACCATAAAACTCCTAGAAGAAAATGTAGGGAAGCATTTTCAAGATCTTGTGGTAGAATGGTTTCTTCATACTCAAAGCACAATAACAAAAGAAAAACAGATAAATGAGACCTCCTCAAAATTAAATACTTTTGTGCTTCAAAGGACTTGCCACAAAAGTGAAAAGACAGCCCACTCAATGGGAGAAAATATTTTGAAACTACATATCCAATAAGGGTGTAACATCCAGAATATATAAAGAAATCCTACAGCTCAACAATGAAAAGTCAAACAACCCAATTAAAAAATGGGCAAAAGACATGAATAGACACTTTTCCAAAGAGGAAATACAAGTTGCTAAAAAGCACATGAAAAGATGCTTGATATCACTAGGTATTAGAGAACTGCAAATCAAAACCATAATGAGATATCATTTTATACCTTTATTATGGTGTAAAAATGACCATTATTAAAATGAAAAACAGAGAACTACAAGCGTTGGAAAGGTTGTAGAGAAATAGGATCATTTCTTCACTGCTGGTGTAGAATGGTACAGCTGCTGTGGAAAACAGTTTGGCAGTTCCTCAGGAAGCTAAGTATAGAATTGCCGTATGATCTGGTAATTCCACTCCTAGGTATATATTCAGAAGAACTGAAAGCAGAGATCCGAACAGACATTTGCACACTTACGTGCATAGCACATAATTGCCAAAAGATGGAAACAAGCCAAGTGTCCATCAACTGATGAATGGATAAACAAAATGTGCTGCATACACACAATGGAATATTATTCAGCTATAAGAAGGAAAGAAGTCTTGATGCAGGAGACAACATGGATGAATCTTGAGGACATTATGTTGAGTGAAATAAGACAGACATAAAAGGACAAATATTTTATGTTCTCACCAATATGAACTAATAATAATGAGTAAACTCATGGAGTTAAAATCTAGAGTATAGGTTACCAGGAGATAGAATGAGGGTAGATAATGGGAAGCTGAGGCTTACACTGTGCAGAATTTTTAATAAGGTTGATTGTAAATGTATAGAAAAGGATAGAAGTGATGGCAGCACATTATTGTGAGGGTAATGAACAGCATTCGTGTATGGGTGTGATTGTGGTTGAAAGGGGAACTTCAGGATTGTGTATGTCAATTGAAGGAAAGCTAGAGGATAAACTTGGGACTGTATAACATAATGAGTCCTGTTGTGGATGACGAATGTGGTTAATAATACAAATATAAGAATGTCCTTTCATGAACTATAACAGATGTATGTCACTATTATAAGGTGTTAATAATAGCGTGATAGGTGGGAGAAATACAACTAATACAAATTTTCAACTATAGTTAACAGTAATATTGTAATATTTTTTCATGAGTTATATCAAAGGTACTATATCAATGCTAAGGGTCATTAATAGGGGGCAATAAGTGGTAAGGGATTTTTCTTTTTGGAGCAAAGAAAATATTCTAATATTGATTGTGGTGATGAATGCACAATTCCACAATTCTACTGAGAGTCACTGATTGTACACTTAGCATGGATTGTATGGTGTGTGAATAAAACTGTTCAGAATAATAATAGTAATGGCATTTTCATTCTGAGGATCTCTCCAAGCAATAGTAAAAATCAGTCCATTTGGCATTAATCTTTCCTTGACTATACTTGCAATGGAAATTCATAATATAGATCAACATTAAGAAAAGTTCATATATTAAAAGAAAAACAAAGAGTATTCAAAATCAAGGTGTTAAGGCCCTGTTTCCTCTTATCTCTTATATAAGCATTTTCCTCTCTAGTTAAAAGTATAAATTTGAGATTGTTTAAATTTTACTAGTTAACTTATATGGGCAACAGCTCTTGTGGCATTATTAATTAATGATCTTAAAGCTAAATTGAGGAACTCAGGTTATGATCTTCCCTTAAAATTTGTGCCTGGTCTAATCCTCTCCACGGCAAGTTATCAATGCCAGGAACTGGGCAGTCAATGAGCTGTTCTGCTTACCCTTTACACTAAACAAGCTTCATATCCTGCAATTTTAAATCTTAGATATTTCTTGAGCCCACCAAGTTCTTTTCATCTACACTGTCAAAAGCGTAAACCTAGATACCATCATCTATTGCCTTGATCCACAAAATTATTTTCTGTATCGTGTCTAATATCTTCTAATCTGTTCTCTGCAATTCACCCTAATGACCTTTTATACATGCGTACGACACTTCAATTACTTCTTGTTTTTAAGATAAAAGACAAAAATTTTAACATGATCTTGAATAATTATGGCCCCAACTTACTTTATCTTTTATCACTATACCTAGCTCTCATTTCTAGAAGCAGTGTCCTTTTTTCAGTTCCTCTGCTATCCTGTGCTCTTCCCCACATCAGGACCTTTACTTGTGCCATTAGCCACTGTCAAGCAATGCTTGCCCCCTTCATCTAGTTTTAGCCTCCTTAAACTTCAAAGTTTAACATGGAGATCACTCCCTCAAAAAAACCCACCTTCACCACTCAGACTGTATCAACTCCCATCTTTCTGCCAGAGCACCATCCCTGAACACCTCTCATTACTGTAAATTAAAATTAAATAGTTAGTTAGTGGGCCGGCTGTAGCCCAATGGATAGAGCGCCAGTTCACCACATGGGAGGCCACGGGTTCGGTTCCCGGGGGCCTCTCCGAGCGGGCAGACCGCCTTGAGAGGGCAAGCCGCTGTGGGTGCGGCAGAGCCGCCGTGGGCAGGGCAAAGCCACCACGGGCAGGGCAGAGCCTCCCGCGAACAGAGCAAGCCGCCTGTACGGTGAGATGACTCGGCGCATCACCGCAACAGGGGGAGACAAAGCAGACACAGAAGAACACAAAAATGAACCCAGCAAGAGCAAGCAGAAAGGGGGGGGATATGTAACAAAAAATATATAGTTATTTAGTATCATTCTCAACAGATAGAATGTAAGCACCAGGATGGTGGGGATCACCTGTGACTGGTATATAAGAACAAGGTTAGAAACAGTGATCTCTGATAGTCAATAGTTTCCTGCTCTGTACATGATCCCTCCTGGCACCACTCCACCTTACCCCTACCCTACACACACACATACTCACATACACAGCCTAAGTAATCTTGTTTTGTGCTAACACGGACCAGAGAGAACTGAAGCATCATGGAGAAGTAGTGAAGGCAGAAGTTATCAGGTTTTCAGAGAGAAGCAAATGCAATGGTTCAAAATGGTGATAAGTGGCAAGCAGGTAATCTAACCACTTCTGAAAAATCCTCATAAATATCTCCAAGGGTACTAGCTTTCTGATAGTTATATATTGAAGAAAATGAAGATTCAACTGGAGATTGGGGATATTCAGCCTACCTAAGAAATTAATGAGCATCAAAATAAGGACTAAAATATTTCTTTAAGAAAGAAAACATAAGGCAAGATGAGCTTGGAATATATATTACATATAAATCTAGCTAAGGACACAACAAATGACAAAGGCAAGAAAATATAACTTGCCCAAGAAAAATAATTTGAAAAAGAAGAAATCTAGGAAAATCTAGCCAACCAGACCATAGCCAAAATTAATTGGGTTCAATTAGCCAGTGTTTCTAGAGGTTGGAGAGGATAAATATGTACAAATTACTGAATAGTTAGTATTTATAGATCTTATTAGGAAAAAGGGGAAAAGAGGAAAATTGATATCAGATTTAGGGATAAAGATACTTTGGGAAAATAGAAATGCTGAAGTATATAGATTACTCAGAAGACATTACGAGATGAAATGCTTAGTATGAGATAGGTAATAATAATAGGTGGCGGTTATTGAGTATTACTGCTTATGTACCATCTATAGAAGGCATTGTCTCTCTTTTACAAATAAGGAAACTAAGGTTAGAAAAGATTAAATGAGTTTCCCAAAGCCACACATTTAGAGGAATGTTTAAAACACTTGTCTATCTACTTCCAAATCCCAGGCTTTTATTCCAGTGTCACTGTTTTCTTGAAAAAAAAATTTTAAGTGAAAAGATATAGGAATATAATTTCTTTGCAAACTTGGTTTTGTTTGATGAGATAGGTAACTTTCAATAAATTTTATCAAAAGCCACAACAATAAAATAATAATACAAGTGAAACCTAGGACCAGTATAAGGTAAAAGAGAAATCACTATTTCTACATATCTAAGTGTTAGGCTTTAATGCATGAAAGCACCTTAGTTTATTAATAAAGTAAAAATGCTGGTATGGCAGTTTGATATTGTTTATGAATTCCAAAAATAGATATTGTATTCTGTTTGTGAACTGGTCTGGGCATATTAGATTGTATTGGTTTCAGAAGATTCACTTTTACTTGATTAAATAATAATTAAGGTTTGGATTGGGCCATATCAGTAGGAAACAACAAGACACAGGAGTTAGTTGGAGTTTTGAACTGAAGCCCCAGGAAGTAGACACGCAGGAGAAGAACACAGAATCACATACCTGAGGAAACAGAGAAGGCTCCATTAGACACAGCAAGGGCCCCGAGAAGAGAGAAGAGCCGTTCGCCTGATAGTTTGCAGCTGCAGAGACCAGAGCCCTGAGCAGCTAAGCCCAAAGAGAAACGAACCCCATGAGAGAGACGAGACTTATCCCAGCCTACAGCTGATATTGGAAGAAGCTGGGACCACAGAGCCTTCTGAAGAAGAGGGAGGCTGAACCTTCACAGACATCACCTGCCATCTAGTGTGAACACGTGGCAACAGACTTTGGTGAGGGAAGCAACTTATGCTGCATGGCTGGTAACTGTAAGCGTCTACCCCAAATAAATACCCTTTGTAAAATGCAACAGATTTCTGCAATTTTGCACCAGCACCCCTTTGGCTGACTAATACAGCTGGAAAGCCATCAGTGGTTATTTGCCTTATTGATTATGTTCCAGGTACTGTGCAAGTCCCATCCAATCCTCCAAGGGAGGTGTTGTTTCTGTTTTACAAGTGCAAATACAGGTTCAAACAGAGTAAGTGATTTACCTGGTAGTCCTGAGGACTGAATGCTGTCAATGAAACTGTTCGAAATTCCACCAAAACTCTCCCCAGGAGTCCTTGCGCACGGACAACCAATAACTGAACTTCCCCATCTTCCTCCTGCACAGTGATGTGTGGAACGCTGCTTGCAGGCAAGGTCATTGTGTCCTCAGGCTGGGGAGGCAGCCCTGTGGAAAACTGGAGCAAGCCTGGCAGATACAGAGAGAAACAGGTCACTCTGCTCCCACTTACCTGTAATGATTTTCTTACTCATTTGAAACAATCTTGCACAATTATTTTGATCACCAGGCTAAAATTTGAGAACCTTCTTTTAGAATACATTTTAGCAAAGATTTGAGTAACATGCTATTTGGACGTGGAATATGTTTGTAAGTCGTAAGACTTTTAAAAACTAAAGTACTAATTTTTCTTTTCTTTACCCAAGGAAAGTTTTTTTTTCCCCCAGAGGCACCAATAAAAGGAATAATGATAAAATTTTAAAGATATATTAGTAAACATTTACTCATATTTGACTCTATAGAATTCATTCTCAAACTTATAATAGAACATGATTAATGGCATCCTAAACAATGTGAAACACTTTTTAAAAATTAACTATGAAAACCAGATTTGAAGAATTTCCCAGGTTTCCTACTCATCCCTTTTAACAGATGTTCTTCTTGCTTATTCCCACATAAGAAATATTACTTTTCAATACAGAAAGTATTCTCAGTTTATCAGGACAGACATTTATGATAGTTGTCCCAATTAAAAAATTAGCACTTTACACCAAAAGACAAAAAGATATTAATATAAACAGGAAGAGAAAGCTCCACTTTTTGAAGCTTAATAAAATATAAATTACAAAGTACTGCAATTATTTAGGTGATAACATATAAGCAGGATTCTTGAAAATTTTTTTCAAAAAGATTAAAAATTGTGGTTTTTTTTCATTTTAAGTATTACTGCATAAACTTTGCAAAATATATCAGATACATTCATATAATTTATTTATATTTTCTTTTATAAACAATGTCCCTCAAAATGGCAGCTCTGAAGTTAAGGGGCTTAAAAGTTAGAGCACCTGAAGGAATTCTATTTCAGGCATGTGCAGAGAGCCCCTTAGTCCCTTAAGCAGTTCTAAACAAGACCAAGTCCATCCAGAGGAGAGGGATATTTTTGAAACAGGCTTGTTTACCATATGGATGATCACTAGCTTTGATGGTAATATCAGTTGTTTCCTTTTCAGGATCTATACTTGCACCACTGGTGGGAGTTGAACCTAGTTTCCCATCTCCAGAAATTGCAGATACCAATGTCACACGGAAATACTCATTAAGCTCAGGAATATCATCATCAAGAACATATATATTCAGGACCTATGAATGTAAAAATCCAGAGTCACTAAGCAATAAGGCATGTAGAAATTATAGACCAGAAGAAAACAAAATAGCCAATTAAATTATATTTAATTGAAGTTACTAGTTAGCATGACATTTCTACACAAACTTAAACATTCAAACTTTATGTACATATATACAGAAAGAGTAGAGGAGATCTGAGGAGATTAATTCTTTAAACAATAATGGGTGCTGAACAGTAACATTTTCTGTCTAAAAATATCCAATCCACTTAATTCCATATATGACATATTGATATAACACTATAATAATACATTTTCTTTGTAGCAAGCACACTAGTATTACCAACCTCAGGATACAGATTCCCTAATTAAAGAACTGCATGCTCTCTGATAGGATACTACTATAAGGCAGTAAGAAAGGGTAATGAATATGTGTCTAGTGCCTGCCTAAGGAAAGCATGACATGTTCAGTAGCAGCATTTTAGAAAGTAGATTCACAATGGGCATCAGAATTCTGGCACAGCAATTAGTCCAGAAATGTTAAGAAAGGAAACAGTAAAACTCAGCCACGCTCTACAAAATTTAAGTCAAAATTTGAAGTGAAAAAGCAACTCTTTTTCATTAATTGAAAAAACAGGTTTTGACATCTACAATGTGCCAGAGTTAGACATGGCCCCAGTCCCTAAGTGGCTCACAATCTAGTAGAGGAAACAGATCTATAGAAAGTCACTTAAAATACATTGTAAAAAAATGAGAGGAGATTCCTAGCAAAAGAAACGGTGGCAAAGGCATGAAAGAATATGGCACAGAGGGAACTGCCATCAGACCACTAAGGCTGGGGTAGGAGATAAGGCTAGACGGATACTCAGGATCAGATGGACATTTTATGCTATCATAAAAATCATGAACTTCATTCTACAGGGAGTGGAGAAAAATTGCAAAAATCATAAGGCAGAGGTATGACAAAATGAGAATATTTTAGAATAAGCACTGTGGCAGAATTTAAATGCAGTGGCCAGAACAAGGCCAAATTATTCCTTTTATTGGTGCCTCTGGAAAAAAAAAATCCAGATTCGAGATTTGTTCTGGAGATAGAAGCCACAGCCTCATGACTGACTTAGTGTGGAGACTAAGAGGTAGGTAAGGAAGAGTGAAGGGTACCTTCCTGGTTTTTTCCAGAAAGGAGGATGAAAACAGTCTAAAAACAATCTCTTAAATCCAAATGCAGTTTCTAAAACCACTGGTTGTCGGGCCTAAAAGTACCTGGAGAACTTATTTATTTTTTTAATATACTGTTTTATTTTTTTAAAAAGATACTTAGATTGCATAAATGTTACCTAAAAAATATAGGGGATTCCCATACGCCCTGCTCTCTACCCCGCCCAAATTTTCCCACCTTAACAACATCCTTCATTAGTGTGGTACATTTGTTACAATTGATGAACACATTTTGGAGTGTTGCCACTAAGCGTGGATTATAGTTTACATTGTAGTTTACACTCTCGCCAGCACAAGAACTTATTTCTTTTTAATGCATTTTTCTAGCGATGTTCCTCAGTAGTTCCAAGGGAGAACCTAAATTTGGTTTTAATGTTTAATCATTTTTTAATAAGAGAAGTAATACATGGCATAGCCAATATGTTAAGAGGAAAAGTGGGAAAATGACACCAACCTACCCAAATCATGTCATTGAGCTAAGGGAATAAGTAATCCGAAGATAAACAATGTCCTGCCCCTAGAAAGTAAACTAACAAATGTTGCTATGCAAAGTAACACCAAAACATCAAGACCCACATTAAAAATGAAGCAATAAATATTTTTCAAGTGTTTTATGCTTACAATGTTGCAGCATACCAAATTAATCAAAGTAATTATTAGCTCTAGTGAAATGAGAGCTCAAAACTGAGTATCTTATTGAGGTACAAAATAGCAAAATGTGGAAAAGGTTGGAGATAAAGGAAATACCCAATAGTGCCTTAGTATCGTAGTAGCTGAATTGATATAGTTGATGAGTGCTCAAATCCAATCCACTTCCCTCTTAATTCAATGGTACTTAAACTTTTTGATCATGATCCATAATAAATATATTTTGCATGGTGACTCAGTACACAAAGCAATACTTACCTTTACTATATGCTATATGGTCTGCTATTTTCTATTCTTCCTATTCTATTTTTTTATATCTTGATCAAGAAAAATTCACTGATTTCATAAATCAATCAACAATAAAACTTGAAAACACATTTCCAGTGTACTTTCCAGTACAATCACACACATATACACACACAAACACACACACACATGTTTGTGCAAAATTTCCAGACTTCCTTGCAGCTGGATTTCTGGATGTAATTTAAGTATATTCAGTTAGACGCACTCCCAGAGGCAAAGTGGAGGTCACACTACTATAGTCTGTGCTGATAAGAAGCATTAGGAAATATTTCGCTGTCCAGTCACTAGCATTTTAAGTAGAAATGGTAGAGCTCTAGGGCTCTAAAACTAAGGGCAGCAATGATGGCTTCCTGATCCATGGATTATGGATCATGGCAAGATGGTGTATTCCTATAGGAAAAGTTCTGGCAAAGGCTTTGATCCCTATGATGTAGCTAAAGAAGTTAAAGTTATCCAGGAGGTAACTGCAATGGTGACTCCCTGAATTCTCCAGCTTTCTGACTCCAGCAGACAGGTAGCAGGATTCCTGGTGGGCCAGTTCTGCAGTGTTGCTCTGCGAAGTATTTCTAGAGGCTCAGTGTAAAGCTTATTCTTCCAATTATTTTATAAGCTTCCAATTATCTGTATTAAATTCCTTTTGCTTAAAATAGTTTTCAACATCTGCAACTAAGTTATTATTGATAAGAGTATTTGGGATAATTCACCAAAAGCAATAGACCCAAACACCTAAAGCCAATGAGTCTGACTTACAAGCAGAAGCAGTCCTTCCTTCTATGTCTGATGAGGCTGGCCCTGACTTGTTGAGGGACTTAACACAGGGATGCCAGTCCTCATTGTCCCCCATCCTGTCCACTGTTCATTGCCTCAAGATCTCACTAACTCCAGGAAGACAAGTAAAAAAAATTTAACCAGGGGGGGAAGGCTTAGTCAAAAAGAACAACATGCAAGTTTTTACTAATTCATATTGGGAAAACCTGGAGAATGTGCATAGGCATTGACTGAAGAATCTAGAACAGAGAGGAGGAAATAATTTTAATTGGGCTGCATTGGTATCACCAGTGTTTTTAATAAGCGGCCAAAGTGGTGTATAGCAGTACCTGACTGTGGTTTAATCTGCATTTCCCATGATGACTAATGATGGCCATTTCATTGGCTCTTTTTTTTTTTCATTATTTCATTAAGTGTTCAAATCTTTTGCCCATTAATATATTTAGTGCTATTCATATTGTTTCTTTCTTCTCAAAACACTTTCAGTAAGTTTTGTCTTCCAAGGAACTTGCCCATTTCCTCTAAGTCGCCTAAAATTTTGACATAAAGTAATTTATAGTATTTCCTTATAATCCCTAATGTCTTTGAGTTACTGTAATAATAGCCTTTCTTTTATTCCTGATATTGATAAGTATGTCTTCTCTCTTTTTTTCTGGATCAACATAGTTAGATGTTTAGAATTTTTCATGATTTTTTCAAAGGAGGAGCTCTTAGTTTCATTAATTTTTTCACTTTTTTATTTTATTTCCTTCCTTCTAGTTTCTTAGGACTTAATTTAGCCTTCATTTCTCAGCTTCTTAATATGAAAGAACTGCTTTAGATGCATCCCACAACTTTTATTTATTTTGTTTTCATTTTAGTGCAGCTTAAAATATTCTCAGATCTCCCTTTTAATTTTTTAACCCATTTAGAACTGTGTTAATTTTAAAATATTTCGGGATTTCCAGCTATCTTTTTTCTACTGAGTTCTAACTTAATTCCATACATCTCTGTACGGTTTCAATACTTTTGAATTTATTGGGATTTGTTTTATGGCCCAGTATATTAGTCAGCCAAAGAGGTGCCTTTGCAAAATATACCAATAATTGGTTGGTTTTTATAAAGGGTATTTATTTAGGGTAGAAGCTTACAGTTACCAGGCCACAAAGCATATGTTTCTTCCCTCACCAAAGTCCACGTGTTGGAGCAAGACAGCTGCGACGTCTGCCAGGGCTCAGGCCTTTGGGTTCCTCTCCTGCGGCTGCGTTTCTCTCCCGGCTTAGCGCTTCTTCCACAAGGTCAGCTGTAGACTATCAGGCGAACGGCCCTCTCCAACATGAGAACTGCATCTCAAAAATCTGCTTCTCAAATCTGCTCCCTCTCTTTGGCCTTGCCTTTTATACTTAAGACCACTTCCACCGAGGGGTGGGGCTCAACGCCCTACTCACGCAGCCCAGTCAACACCCTAATCATAACCCAATCATGCCCAGATGAGTAGATCAGTTTACAAGCATGATTCAATTTATATTTTTGGAATTCATAATTAGATAAAACTGTCAAACCATTACACCCAGTATATGAACTAACTTGGTGAATGTTTCATGTACACTTGAAAAGACATATATTCTGTGAATGTTGAGAGAAGTATCTGTTAAGTCCAGTTGGCTCGTAATTGTTTTCTGACTACTCTACATCCTTACTGACTTTCCTCTGCTTATTCAATTAATTACTGAGAGGAATGCTGAAATTAACAACTATAATGTGGATTTGTCTATTCCTCCTTTCTGTCTTGTCAGTTTTTCTTGCATGATTTTGAAGCTCTGTTATTAGTGCATAGTTATGCCTTCTTAATGTATTAACTCTATTATCATCATGAACTGTCCCTCTTTCTCCCTGGTAATACTCCTTGACTTCAAGTCTACTTTCTACTTTGTCTGATTAAAAATAGCTACCCTGACTTCTTAGGATTACTGTTTTCATAGAATATATTTTTCCATCCTTTTACTTTTATCCAATCTGTGGCTTAATTTTGAAAGTGGGTTTCTTGTAGAGAGCATTTATTTGGGTGTTGCTTTTGTATCCATTCTGACATTATTTGTTTTTTTAATTGGACCATTTACCTTAATCAAACTGAAATATAATTGGGTTTAAACTTACCATCTTGCCACTTTTCTATTCTTCCAACTATTCTTCATTACTTTTTATCCTCCCTGCCTGCCTTTTTTGTATTTCACTGTTTTTTGGTGTTCCATTTTTTTCTCCAGTATTTTTTTTGCCTTATTGATACCTATTTATTTGTTTACTTATTTATGTTATTTATTTGTGGCTACTCTAGGGTTTATAAAATGTGTCTTTAACTTATCAGTCTACCTTTACATAATGTTCTATCATTCTCATCTTCCATTGTGCTATTGTTAGACATTTTACCTTCACATATGTTTATAAACCAATTCCACTCTTCAATGTTATTATTTTTTATTTAAAGAGCAATTATTTTTAAAGCAATTTTTACTGAAGGAAGAAAATGCCTTAAATAAATATTGACTGGAGTATTTATCAGTATTTGCCTTCTCAAATTTAACCCTTACCCCTTCGAAAGGACAAAGGTATCTACTTTATAAAAAAATGGTTCACTGTTATATTTTTCATCTCATACTTGGTAAATTTTCCAAGAGAAAAATTGAGAAGGATCAAGTCAAGTTTGCCAAGTAAAAGCACTAAAAAAATTACCATTTACTATCATATTATTTTATCAAAGAAAGATCACTTTAACTCCCCAAAAAGTGAGAACAAAGCATTAGAATAAAATATAGGGGCCGGCTCGATAGCCCAGTGGATAGGGCACCGGCATACCACATGGGAGGCCCCAGGTTCGGTTCCCGGGGACCTCTCCTAGCGGGCAGACCACCTTGAGAATGGTAAGCCGCCATGGGCGGGCCAGAACTGCCGTGGGCAGGGCAAAAAGCTGCCACAGACAGGCAAAAGCCGCCATGGGCAGGGCAGGTTGCCCGCGAATGGAGCGCAGCCAGCCACCCGCGAACTGAAAGCCGGCCGCGAATGGAAGCAGAAGCCACCCACAAGCGGGGAAAGCCACGCCTGCGCAGTGACCAGTCTCGGCGCGTCGCCGCAGC
>PVKH010007113.1:0-20486 GCA_004027955.1 Chaetophractus vellerosus | reverse complement strand
TCATTCAACCTTCTAGAAAATACAGTCTTCTCTTGTCTCTCTCAATTTGCCTTCTGCTCCTCTGAATACCTGTGTCTCGGGTCCCTTTGCTAGCAGCTGTTTCTTCTCTTGCAAGCATTTACAAGTGGGAGTTTCTCAGCTCTGCATCTTCTGTTATGCTATCCTTCCTCCCCAAGCTCACTTCTTTAAAAAGTTAAATACCATCTAGATGCTGACAACCTCAGAATTTGTATTTCCAGCCCATACCGCTCCTCTGGTCTGCCGACTTAGCCACCAGTATGTAATTGTTTTATGGACACATTAAACACAGTCCAAAAGGGAATCTATAATTGTCCCCCTCGAATTTAATCCTCCTCCAGGGTTTCCTGTTGAATATTTCTGCATCACCATGCATAAAGTTTGCTCCTGCCTGGAAGATAAACTGGTAGTCCTCCTCCTTTCTCACCACAGACAATCAACCCTAGTTCTGTTCATTTTAACCTCATAAAAAATTTCTCAAACCCAACTATTTCTCCCCATCTCCACTGAAACTACCATATGAATATCCAGCATTTATTTAGCACTTACAGTGTATCTGACATTATGATAAGAACTTACCAAGAATTATTTTATTGGGCTCATTAACCAAACCAAGGCTATCTGACTCTGTATATTGCATTTTCACCTCTTCTACTCCCCCCTAGAATCTCTACAACATCCTCACAACAATTCCCTACATTCATGACATCAAATCATTCTCGGTATAGCAGCCTGAAAACATTTTAAGGATTAAAAGATTATGAGTTCTCTTTTCTGAAGCTGTTAATAATTGTATAAAATTAAAAGTAATGTATGGACGTAAAATCACAAGCACAGAAAGCCCTTGTGTCCAATGTAACTTACATAAACTGTTTCTTGTATATCTTACCAGAAGATTTTTATATGCACAAATAAAATATCCTTTATTCACACAATATAACTCTTCTACATGGCCTTTATTTACTCAATATGTCTTAGAGAAGTTTTTCGCATCAGCATGTATGTTTCCACAAATATTTAAAAGTTACAATATGCCATTGTTTGAATATAGTACTATGATTTGTATAACTGGTTAATGGACATATGGATGGTTGCACAACTTTTGTTGTTATAAACAAGGTTGCAATCATGAGAATCTTCATATATATGGTTAGTAAATTATAGGGAATATCTTTAAGGAAAATTCTTAGCAATGGAGTTGCTGAGTCAAAGAATTTTTGCATTTCAAACGAGATACCATTTTTCACCTATTCAGGTGGGAAAAAAAAGAAAAAGGTGGATAATTACTGATTTTATAAGTAATATGGAGAAACAGACATGTGGACACAACTGAGCAGAAGTGAGTCAAATCTGCTTCCTTGACATGGGGCTTTCTGATTGCCCCACACTATCCCCAAACCCACTTCTCTCATGTTGGGTACTCAAGTCCTGAAGTCACTTTGTGAGTATGTTAGTGTGTGTGTAGGTTTATCAAAATATGTTTGTTAGGTTTTTTTATACTATATGGATCTATTTTCAGGACTATAGTCTATAAGCTTATACATTTTATTTTTCTCATACATCCTGCTATATGTGTTTGTCTTCTAGGGTAGAAGAAGCTCAAAGCACTTTTCCTTGGGTTGTGCACATCATGGACACTGGGCTAGTTCTTTTACTTGTACAGTTAGAGCTTTTGAAATTCAGAGAAATGGTTTGGTATATTTCACAGATGTGGAGATTGAGGCTAGGGACAGTTCCACTGCACACAAGTTAGGAACTGGTTCTCCACTGGCTGTGTCAATGCTGGGGCACCATCGCAGTCATCCTGAAGCTGAAGCTCAGGGCTGGGACTCAAGGATCTGTTTGTTAAAACAATTTCCCTTTGGTTATGTTTTGTACGCAAAGACTTCATGGATGCCTTTCTAACTGGCTGCTCATTTGATTATTTCTTTTCTTGCAATTTAAACATACCCTTCTCTTGGGTGTGTCTTCTTTCTGGATATCCTTTTCTATCCCTACTCACTTATTGAGGTTCAATGTCACAAAAATAAGATTTGGTATGCTCTACTCCCTAGAAAATACATCAAGATTATTTAAGAACTCAATCACATTTATTTACTGAATTATGTTCAGGTATGATTTAAAAGGTGAAATGTTTATATTTACTGATGTTGCACATGAAATGTTATAGAAACTATTATCTAAAGAACTGGGTAATAGATTCAAGAATCTATCAAGAAGACAGAATTTTAGCTCCTGTGGATTTTACTCTTTTTTATTATATTACTTCTCTTGCATTTTCCAATCCAAAGGACTGTAGAAGAGTAAAGGACCTTAAATACATGCTCTTATATTTGCATTTATAATGTAATTATATAGGCATGTGTGAGAGAGACAAAGATAAACTATTTCTGCCTCTAAATTATAAATTTTCTTTAGATAGAAGATGTACACAGATCATATGTGTGCCTCATTCTTGATTTCTGGTATACTCAATCATACTAGCTAAATGCATTTGACTATTTTGAGAAATTCAAAAAGTATTGGAAAATCATTTTTTCATTCTTTATCTATATATGGGGGAACAACAGACAAGCCTTTCAGGAGATTTGAAAAATAAATGTGATAGCAATATGAAATTTTTCCCATTCTCTGCCAGTGCAAAGAGTTAGAAGCAAAAAAGTTTGATAGCCAATAGTTTGGGAGATTATCTGCCTGGTTTTGAAGATAGTTACCTTCTTCAGATAGAATGGTGAGTAGTAAATTGTGCTCTTTGGCTATATCTAAACATCCCAACAGAATGTTTTACTTGAGGAACAGAGCCCTATTTATTATGAAGAATAATTTCTTTAGTATCAATAGTTCACTCAGAAGAAAAGTGTTTTCAAAGGAATGTTCCTATAATGTAAAATAGCTCTTCTTCAGGATATCTTGGGATAGGTATTCTAAACATCCACATGCTTTAAAACTAAGGCCAAAGTATCTGCTTTCCTTAACTGGTTCATTGATCTGACTTAATGATAGCTTTCAGGGTTACAGTTTCATATTGTTCAAATTTTCCTGTCTTATGTGATTTTTAAAAAATTACTAAAACTGTAAGCAGTTATCTTTTCCAAATACCATATCATATTGCTACCATACCATGTTGATAGATTTGTAGACAATGTTAGAAAGTAATTCTGAATAGAAATGGCAACTCTATGCCAGAATAGTTTTCTAGAATATAGATAATTCCAGCTTGGTTTCAATCTAAAAATTTCCTATAGCTAGAAAAACATTTATTTAACTAATCTTTGAACTTTGAATAAACTAATATCAGGGCCTCCAAAGCTAGGTGAAAAACTGGTTACATGGTTTGCAAAAGTGATCTCTGGTGAAAGGAAAATAAAAGAGAAATACTAACAGCATAATCTCCTCTTTGAGATTTAAGTACAAAGGCATGCTGAAAGATCTGAAAAATCCTACTGCAAAGAGTGTTTGCTGAATTTGTTTAACTCTAGAATTTTCCACACTGAAAGTCCACAGAACTGCTTTTCTTCTTTGAGGTCTATAATCCCAACAGATAAGATATTCAAGGAGCATAACTTTGGGAAAGCAGCCTCAACTATTTGAATGGGAAATAGTTGTAATAGGTGATTGAGTTTCCTCTATTTAGCTGTAACAACAGTTAATTTAGTTGTATGAACACCAGGAAGCTGTACCTATCCACTCTTGGAGTCTTGAAACACTTTGCAAATTCATTTTGCTGAGGTGGGAGTGGGAGGGCAGTATACATACCAGCACTGGGTCAGTCCAAACATGTGGAAATCCATAGTCCTAAAGTCTGAGAATTATGCTGGCCCCAGGGCAGCAAGAAACTTCTACTTTTGGAATTTCTGGATCTGGTGCGTTTCCATTTGTCCCTTTTGACTTGATGCAAAAACACTAGGCTGCAGAGGTACATGATTAATAATGCTGTTTTACCTAATAATTTAGTTTAGGGTGCTCTTGATTGTATCAGATCATGGTTTCTTTCTTTAAATTTCCTTCCAGGATTTACTGAAAGATTTTTCCTTTAGTGGAAAGAAGTATCCTCACTGATTATTCATAAATTCCTACTAAGTATGATAAGTCAGAGCACAATCACCACTGTCAACGTCAATTTTAAGGACTGGAAAACTTCTGTGCAGAAAATAGAAGGCAGATTCTACTGTTTTTTGTTTGTTTGTTTGTTTTCATTGTCTAATAGCATTTTTTTTAATTTTTAAAAATATATTTTTTATTTTTTCTAAAAGATACTTAGATTACATAAAATTTTATATAAAAAAATATAAGGGATTCCCACTCTCTACACCTCCCACTTTTCCCCACATTAACAACTTCTTTCATTAGTGTGGTACATTCACTGCAATTGATGAACACATTTTGGAGCATTGCCACTAAGCATGGATTATAGTTTACACTGTAGTTTACACTCTCTCCCACTCAATTCTGTAGGTTATGGCAGGATATATAATGGCCTGTATCTGTCGTTGCAAATTTCATTCAGGACAATTTCCAAGTCCCCAAAGTGCCCCCAGATTATACTGTTAAGAGAATGTGGGAAAAGGTTAGGCCAAAGACCCTCTCAGGTTTGGGAGTAGCCTTTTATTTCACTAACTCATTGAAAGCTTCAAATTCACATGCTCCATCTGTCTAAGAATGCACCATAACAAAGAATAAGAGATAAGTAGAATGCTATATTTTTTGTCTTTTTCTCCCCTTAGGGAGATCAAAAGGTACAAATCAAGTCACTTTTATTTCTGCTGGCCAAGCTGGTTAAAGATAAGGCCAAAATAACAGTAAAAAAATCTTCTATTTGTCTTTCTAGACTTGTTTTAACTATGTCAGTAAAGAATTCTTAAAAAAATTGCTGTTTCTTTGATCCTGCACTTGCTTGTTGTGAGTTGTTTTTTAAATTATTGTGCAACATGGAACTCTTTAAGGTTATGAGGCTTGATTATGCAAGTAACACTTATAAAGAGAGGTCGTATAATTTACTTGATTAATTTGTATAGTCTACTTTTGAACTTATTTTAGAAAATTAGAGCGCAAACTTCTCAGGAATAAGAATACTAATTTCCCCATATTTACTCCACAGTACCAGGACAATATAATATATCAAGTGGATTTTAGTAACATCAGTAATAAAATTATTTTTACTAGAAATAATCCCAATATATACATGTCTTTCATAGTTACAAAAATAAAATTATTAAGGAATCAATGTATTTTATTTTGAATTCCAGCCACAACATTGTGTTTCCAGCAAAAAAGGTGAAAAATTAGTGTAAAACATCATTTTCTGAATTATAACTACATGAAACTAGAAAATCTTCAGAATGTGAATGACCTTAGAATAAGTGGAATTTCCATTAATTTAATTACAATTTTTATAGTTAGAAAGTATGTGTGATGGTCAAGTTCATGTGTCAACTTGGCCAGGTGATGGTGTCCAGTTGTGTGTGAAGCAAGCACTGGCCTGATTGTTACTGTGAAGACATTTCGTGGACTTAAATCATCAGTAAGTGAATTGCATCTATGGCTGATTATATCTGTAGTCAACCAAGGAGATTGTCTTCAACAGACAGGTGTCTCATTCAATCAGTTGAAGGCTTTAAAAGGAGAAGTGATTTCAGCAGTCAGAAGAGAAAATTTCCATCTCCACTTCAGCCAGCCTGCTTCTACTGGGGAATTCAAAGAAAACCTTCATCTGAGTTTCCAGCTTGTGGCCTGCCCTATGGATTTTGGACTTCCCCATCCCCACAGTCAGGTGGGACAATTCTTATAAAAATGTCATATTTACAGATATCTTCTGTCAGTTCTGTTTCCCAGAGCACCCTGACTAATACACATGTGTTTAGACTAATATATTTCTCCTATCCATTGGGAGGAATTACATTGATATGTAGATTCCTCATCTAATTTCTCTTCTATTCATCTGAATATACTGGATATAACCATGGTTTCCTTTTCTAGGATAAATTAAAAATGACTATTTCATTTTACTGAAAGCTTTACATTTAGCACTTCTAGACAAAGATGTACCTTACCATCTCTATAACTAAAACAATGCCAAATGATTTACTGTGATGTCAGCATTATTTTAAATTACATCATCTCAAAAAGACTCAAAATCTCTTGTCCAAAAACTATTAATAACATATAATATGACATGTGACCCAATACTCATTTCCCAGAATCTTAAAGGACTAAATAAATTTGAATTGCAATTAACAACGGGGCTAAGAATCAACCAAGTATAATTATATACAATTCCAAGGTGTCTTGTTTCTCATTAAAATTCACTTGAATAGTATAAAACATCTGTTGATCTTGCACAGAAGGGTTAACTCTATAAAAGCCTCATACTGTGTAACAGGTAGATTTAAAAAAAAATGCTCTTTTATTTGCTACCCTACTGGCCTCCAGTAATGAAAACCAGAAATTGCAGAAGTTCATACAAAGGTAGCAAGTTCAAATACAGGCAGAAAATATGTCAAAATATTATTAAACATAAAAGCCTATGTTATTTTTCAAGCCAGTATTCCATACTTAGGACAGCTAAAATGAGTGGATACAGATTTATAGTCCCAGGAAACATGTGGGTCATGTTTTCCTCTCCCAGCAAAGACCCAAGGCCATATCTCCTTCAGAGATATAGTCAGTATGTGGCATATAACTGTGTCACTGCGTAACCCAAGCCAGAGCAAAGCAGCCATATGTTTGTGTCCTAAATTTGGCCAACTCTCTAGTCTCAATGAAATAAACCTGAGTGTTCAAAGACCGCATTACATCTATTTCGAAATCAGAGGTAAACATTTTATCACGTAGGATATTCTTCTCCCTCAGCATACCTGGATTATTTTTTTGTCTCTTTCAAGTTAAGAGCAATTCTTCCATAGTTTCCACAAAACCACCCAAAACATAAATGCTAGAGATGACAAAGGCTGACACAAATGCAGTAAACATAGTTTGAAGCCTAAGCCATATTCTTTTTAATATCCATTTAGCTGATATTACATTTACCCAATAAATGTCATTGGCTTGTAGACAGTGGGAAACTATAAGGATTTTTTTTTCGCTTAACTGATTCTCTTTTAACTGATTCTCATCTATATTACCCAGTGGGAAGTAGGGTTTCAAAGCTAGACTTTATAGATGGTATATTGAATATTCCCAATAAAAGCCAAGTCAAGGCTTAATTTTAAGTCCTCTTACGTTTATCAATCATTTAAAAATATTAGAAGAATTTGAGGGAAACTGACAGCTTGATTGGCCTCAGAGGAGCATGCATAGCCTCTCAGAGCTGCACACAGCTTGTTGCTATTCCTGCTCATAAGGATGAGAGATCTGGGTATGTTTCCTTTGTCCATGAACACTTAAACCAATGAAACCTAATGAGCACAACATTACTTCCTTTCTCTGTAATTATTTTGGGATGGTCCTCATTTTAATATGAAAGTGATATCCCAGGGGTATAAAAGAGGGTGAATCAATAAAATCCACATGGACCCACTGGCTTTAATTTGTGCAAGCTGCTGTTTGAAACTGAACTGCTGAGAGACCTCAGCCATAAATGAAGAGGGAGAAAATGGCTCTAAGGGAAAGAGCAGATGGATATTCATATAAAGAAATTTTCTAATGAGAAAAAAACACACCCAACATGCTGGATTCTCTAAATAAGCCAAAAAGGAAACAGACCAACAAACAAAGGTAAAAGGGTAGGAATAGAGGTGAATCTTTTTGGAGTTACCCGTTTCTTCGCTCTCTCACTAAGGGTATGTTCTCATGGGTAGCAGTACAGTAACAGAATTAAACAGGTTTTTAAAAATTCAATTCAAGTGTATTTTAAAAGTACATACACAGAATTGTAAAATCAAAATATATACTTTTCCAAAAAGCCAAACTCAATGCTCTTTGTGATCTCCCCATATAATTTTGGGCTTGCCTAAGTTTTAACCAGAGGCTACATAATAGGCACATTTCATTAATCAAAAGTAATATTTGTCATGCAAATAGGGTCTGCTAGTCATTTCCATATGCAATGATGTAGGAGCCTATAGTCCTATGTCACAAATTACAATAAAAATCTTGTATTTTGTGTTAGTTTTTTTTGTAGTTAACTGGAATTAACATTTATCTAAAATATTTCAATTAATCACCAAAGTTTGAACAAATATAGCTCATCTATTTTAGTGGTTTTCCATTTTTTCTTAGAGCAGAAGTGAATTATTTCTTTTAAAGAAAACTGTGTAGTATTTATTTCACGAACCAAAAGACACAAACTGTCTTCCAGCAAGTATTTTCTCAACTTCCTCATCCTATCTGATACTTTCAGTGCTAGATACACTAACGTAGAAATTGAATTTGAAAACACTGATTTTGTCTATTTTCCTTATTTTGCTCACAAGGAAACAAAGACAAAAAGGTATCCAATGGCTTAATCATTTTAAGCATGTACAAATGAGGGAGACCAAGCTGTCCCCAGGTCTCCTGACTTCTAGTATCTTTCCCTATTATTCTATTCTGTTTCATTCACTTAGAGATTAGGAAAATAAACCCTGAACATAACAGAAATTATCTGTGGTTATTTTGAAAACTGATGTTCCTAAAGGCTGTTTAGTCTGAAATGTGAAATTTTTCCACATGGCTCACCAGTGAAAAGTTTCACAGATCAGGCTATATCCTAGCTCTGTAGTCAGGGATTGACTTACAATGTTTACAAATGCATCCTTTAAAGAATCCCAACATAAATTCTGCAAGTAGTAGAAAGATAGATATAGTTTACTGAGAACTCAGATGTGATGCTAATGTGTGAAACTTTCCTTATGCAGGAAAGGCGTGAATAAGCTCAAGAAAAAGAGCTTAGATTTTAAATGCCAGGGGTTTTATTTTGAGCAACACTGGGCAAGCTGGATAACCAGTGCCTTATCCATTGAAAAGACTTCTCCCAGAATGACCTGTTTCAGGGTTATTTGTGAATAACCACCACCTTCCACACCACACCTCAGAAGCACAACATTTTTTTTCATTTATGAAATAAAGGAGATGGAGAGGTGTATTATATCTCTTCCGAATCCTAGAATTTTATGATTCTGTGATAATAAGGATAAAATATCCAAGCTGAATGTGGCAAGACACATAGGATCATTAGACTGATACAGTTCTGAAAACAAGTATTTAAAAGCTGCTTTCATCCAGGTCCGATCAGATTCTTATCTGATAACATGGGGTTTATTAGTATTCATAGAGTCACTGTGTTAACTATTTTCTGCAGCCCCTTTATATATGGGCCTCTACTTTACTCACATAAATTTTAAGTAAGCATTACTATTATGAAATTAAACTCACTATTCACCTGCCAAATGAAATGTGTCCACTAGATTTTACCAAAGGTATTCAAGAATTCTGTTCTTTTCCATTTCTGCTATGTACAACCAAGAAAACTGGAGGGAACAGACTGCCTTTTACCTACTAAGATGTGAATTCTCTTTATTTGGTTCTGATACTACATTCCTTAATTATAGTTTGTATTTAATTATCTGATAGTATTGTGACTATCTACTAGGTACATTTTATGTAAAAATATTCCGAGAAAGAACCATATCAACAAAAAATAGCAACAGAACAGTAATAAAGTCTACTATATTTGATGCCCTTATACCAAGTATGGGTGTTAAATGCTTTATACATTAAATCTTATTTAATCTTCCACATAGTTATGTAGAGATCATGATCAAGAGCATGCAAATAGTAACAGCAGTGTCGGGATTTGAACTCACATCCCATGATTATAGTAACCAGGCCAATGCTGACATTATTGAAACCTAATATTGAGAATGTACAGAATGATTCTCACCTTAGACCAGTCACCCACTCGCCACACATAGCATTTTGAGTAATCCTCACAGTCCTCGGCCTCCCTGGGTCTGGTGGAGAGGACACATTTCTTTCGGGGGTTAGTGCATCTCACAGTCCGATGGCGTACACCTTTGCCACACTTGACTGAGCACTGGAAGATAACATCAGAGAGTTTGATGAGGAAACTGGGACTATAGATTAAGTTATGTGAAGTACTGCTTTCCAATCATCTCTCACACCTCTATCCATCCACATCAAGGTGAAATAAAAAGTAAAGCATGAGAATAAGGGGAACACCAGGCCAGGCACCAGTATGGGAGGCCAGATGGTGGAGTGCTGGAGGTAAATGGGTTCAGGAGCATGGGGCCTGACAGAAAGGAAAATAAGACAGGAATATTTATAAAAGATAATTGATGCACAATGATCAAAGCGTAAAATTCCAAAATTTGAATGATATGGTAAGAATGTCTTTTCTCACCAACATGTCTTACAATAACACAAAAAGAGTACATCTTAGCAAGATTAAAATGAAGAATTTCTTTACACAATTATAAACTCCTAGAAAGCATTGTTCTAAATGGTTTATGGGTTGAAAATATAATTAAATTGAAGAATAGTTTGGTTAACTTCATAAATAATGGATGCTTGATTGATATGCTTGACTGATAGTGATATCATAGACATGATGCACACATGTATATTCCACTGATCTTTTGCAGGTGCCACTTTGTCATTGGCATCTGTGTTCTCTACTGTGGAATCTGCATAAGGCATCCCTATTTCCCAAAGGCAGACATCACTGATTGCATGGTAGCGGCAACCAACGTTGCATTATTTTTGTGACTGGAAAAGACCCAAAGGAAGAATTAGGCATATACTTTTATTATTTTATTTTATTTTATTTTTTTTATTATACATTCCCCCTTCTGCTTGTTCTTGCTGTGTTTCATTTTTTTCTTTGCATTCCTCTGTGTCTGCTTGTCTCCCCCCGCTGGGGGGGCCCGCCGAGTCAGCTCACCGGCGGCCTGCCTGCTTGCGGGGGCTTGCCCTGGCTCGCCGGGGCTTGCCCAGAGCGTGCCCCGCCCACAGCGGCTTGCCTTCTCGAGGCGGTCTGCCCGCCCGGGGAGGCCCCAGGGACCGAACCTGGGGCCTCCCATGTGGTAAACCGGTGCCTTACCAACTGGGCTACAGCCGGCCCCGGCGTATATTTTTAGAAATGATGTCATACAAGAATAACCATGCTGACCCAAATCATTGCTCAGAACTGTGATGAGAGGCAGACGAAGAACTCACTGCCCTGCTCACACTGCTGGCTTTGACAATAGTTATGGGTTCCTAAAAACTTGAGCGTGGAACTAGTTATAATTTAAATATACTAAGTCTTGCTCAAAGAAGTAACTGCCTCATAATTTATAGGTTGTATTTGAATATGTTGATCTTTAGAGTGGCTACACACTGTGATTTGACATTTTAATTTTTATATTTTATTCTTTATAATTGAAACTATCCCTCATCCACAAAAATCAATTTTTAAATTAAATCAAAACGAGAAATATTTTAAATTGCCATATTGTATTAAGACTTATCATTCCATTCCGCTGTTGCCAAGTATCTGCATAGTATATATTTCTGGCTTATGTTCTCCTCAAGAGTTTGCAAAAATGTTCTGGTTAGGCTGGGAAGGAGGGGTATTGTCCTTTCTCTGATGCTTATGTGATATTCTCTCCAGATTGAGCTGATTCATTTTGATGTAAAAAATGACGTGGCATTCATTCTCATAATATACATCACAAATGAAGAAGAATCTATTAAGCAGGAGGTAGAGCTCAGAAAAGTAAGACATATAAAGTCAGGCTATTTGCTAGTACACTTTTTAGGGGGAGGGTTAATTGAAGAAACCTATTTTCTTAGTCACTTTATCTCCAGTTTCTAAAGAATGGCTTTTTACTACAGCATAGCATTTTCTATTTACCATTTTTGCATTCTATTTAATAGTCTGAAACTAAGATGATGGATGATTTCACTGTGTGTGTGTGTGTATGTGAGGGTGAGTTTGTGTATGTGTATATTTGTGTGTGAGTCTGTACATGCACCCACACACTCAACTACAATGGTTCAGTGCAGCCAATAAACATAAGTAATGCGTGGTTTTCATGGTTATCTAAAGATCATGCATTGTTATAACAGAAAATAAATCAAAACAGTCCAGCATAAAACACACCTGTCTGCTATATTCTACAAGCTCGCTGGCGTGTGTTGCAGCAAATAGGCATGCGTTTTGCAGTTAGACAGTACTAGGTACAAGTCCCAGTGCTGCCACGTAGGAGCTGACTTTGGATAAGTTCATTTCTCTGAGCTATATCACCCTCAATTATTACATGTTGAAACAGTTTTCTTGCATTGGTGATTATATATAAATGATATAATAAAGTAAAAACACAGTCCTTGCTCATAAAACATGTTAAGTGTTCATTTCTTTTCTTCTTCTTTCCTTTTTAAATGTTCAGGGATGTGTGATCAGTCACATGTGTATATTAATATGTGCCTACCCAAGAGTGTACTATGGTATATAAGTGAAAAAGCAGGATTCAAAAATGTACATAATATATACTCCTGATATTTATGGAATAAAAAGTAAATATCTTTTCTAACTTTCAAAATATTTATCAGAAGCATATTCCTTTTATTTTCAGCAGAGTCAATAGCTAGTACTGAAAACTACCTATCAACTATCTCAGAGAGACTCTGGACACGATACAACTCAACCTTATCCATGCTACAAGTCGGCGAAGGTCAAGGAAAAGAAATGTGGTGTGTACTGCACCTCAGACCACACTCCAGCCTCCCACACTGTCATGCAGTCCTGGCCTTCACAGCGCTGGGCAGAGGCAGGCTTTGGGCCAGTGCAATCCCTTTCCCGGGCTCGAATCAGAGTTCCATTGCTCAGCTGTCGGGTACAGGCCACTTGTCTGCTCTGCGTCCCTTTTCCACAAGTTTGTGAACATGGGGTCCATTCAGTCATCATCCATCTAAAATTAAAGCATGTGTCATTAAAAACAAGATATCTCTCAACTGTCTATCATGACATGTCTAGAGCCAGCAAAACGATACACAGTAACTTCATGCCTTTTTAATTAATAGTATAGTTTTCTCCAGGATACCCATGCTTTTTATTGCTTTGAATTCTCCATATTTCTTATCTCAGGCCTTGCTCTTAAGTATATTTCAGATTATATCCATGCTCTACTGCATACTTTTACCTTTTATTGCATGACATATTGCCATATAAAAGTACCTTATGAGTATAAAATTGACTGACATCCATGAATTAGTCTTCTTATGTTTTACATCTTCACAACAACCCATGTGCTAGGTGCTATGACTTCAATGGCCATTTTAGAGAAGGGGAAATCAAGGCACACAGAGGCTTAGTAACTTGCCAAAGGTCACAAGGTTGTGGAATCAGGAAATGAACTGAGGCTGTAGACTACCTCTTGACAAGAGGTATGTGGGTTTTAGAAAGGTGACAGAAGCCTGGATGGAGAGACCTGTTACCTGGGTGAATACCCAGTATGATACTTATTGGCAACAGATTTCTGTGACTGGGCAATATCCTCCCAGATAGATCTACATATATTTTCTTTAGATGAACTACTATCTAGCTGAGATCACTGTCACTGAAATGACAGACTCAGAGTGCTGAATGTGCAGTGACCCCATTTTAGAGGTACTCCAGACTCCAATACTACTATTGGAATTCACTGATTTAGTCATTCAGTCATTTAATGCCTAAATGAAGATTATTTTTCCAAACAACTGCCATGGCAGAGGTATGCACTGTTATCACTTTTAGTTTGAATTAATTGAGATTTACCTTAATGACTATCAATTCAAAAACTTCCCCAAATTTATTTCAGGCAAAAGTCAAGGCCTGTGTCAGAAATATGCTTCATGGAGTTCAGTATTTTTGATTCCTGTCATTAAAAATTGACTATGTGACTCCCATTATTTGGGCAACCGTACAGGGGGATTCAGCCACTTCCCAACTCCCACCAAACAATTTGCATGATTGGTGATTTCAGCACAGTGCATTGCACTCAGAAGCCTTGAACTTGATTCCAGATTCCTTACTAGCTGTACACATCCTTGAAACAATTCTTAATAGCGGTAAGTTTCCATTTTCTCATCTGCAAAAGGGTTTGATTATTATAATACTGTCTGACATACAACAGATACTCAGTATTTAGTATATTATATATATAGCAGTACATGTATAAATGATTTATACTTTACATATATTTCCCTAGCCTCACCTCCTATTTTTTTTTTAGAAAATAAACCATATGTTCAGCCTGCTATCCAAATGCTTTGTATTTTCACTTCATTGCATTTGTTCATGTAGCACCCTCTGCCTAGAAGATCTTCCTACCATCCTTACCCCCAATAACAAGCCCTTCTCCCTCCAACCAACAAGGATTGTCCTCTCCTCTGCCCTCTGTTACCTGGCTTGTAACACTCCCATGACACTTATTAGATATTCCCTAGGGAAGTGGGGAGGCTCAAAGGCTACCTAAGGAATTTGAGCTTTCTTTCCAATTAGTATATAAGCTTCTCAAAAGCAGAAACCAATGTCTTATTTATCATAGCATCCATAATGCTTTCCATGTAAACCTTTTCATTAAACCTTTCTTTGAAATGAAATGTATGTTTCTCTTTTTGCTTTACAGAAAGTGTCTCAATTATTCTAAATTTACTTAAACCCAAGTATTCCTGGCAATGATAAAAATCTTGAGAAGTCACTTATCCTGCTATAGCCTAGTTTACTTACCTGTGAAATGGTTTTATTCTAAAGTATTCTTGTTTCAATTAATGAAAACAGGACAAATTTTATGATAACATCAGTACTCCAGTGCTGCCTCTAACAAGGTTCTTGTTTGCTAGTCCATCAAGTATGATGCAGACTTATCATATTTTGCTTTGGAATCCCCTCATGGATTTTTCCTAAAGTGAATATTTATCTTCCAAATTTAATTTAGTTTCTGCTTCATATTTCTGCCTAGCAATACTCAGGTAATAAGCACAATATAAACACATCTACGTATTTTTTCTTTCCAATGATGAGCCCAGAAGATATTACTCAAGAGATAATTTACAATTTCATAGACTCTTATATTTTTAAAATAAAATAAATTTTAGAGATCATTACTATAATGATAAAAAAACTTCCTCTTTTCTATTCTTGTGAACACTGCTCAGAAATTCAGAACTAAAATATAAAATATAATCCATTGAGAAAAAACATTTTGTATTTTAGAATCCATCTATTTTGGAATCATCCTATTCCTTTATCTTCAAGGCTCCTTATAAAAATATTTTCTAGTGAATCCATATGTTCTATATTTGATGTATATGACTGGTTAATTGGTATGTTTTACACTTGACACAGAAGGTTCCATCAGTCCATTTGTTGACTCTTTCAATAAATGTCTATAGGAATTAGAATGATTTTTACCAGTGCGGAGAAAGAGAAAAGGCAGGAGAGATAAAGGTTTTGTTATGCCAGTAAGGGAGGTTTTCACGTGATCACTTTTAATAGCTGCCCTTGTCCATTTCTTCCCAATATTTTGGTTAACCGTGCTGATATTGCTCCTTGGTGGTTCAAAACATACTGTCTTCCTTTCCAAGGGAAAGAAGATAATCATCTCTGACAAAAAGGCCTTCATTCTCCATCTGCAAACAAATTCTCACTCAGAAATGTACTGACCTTCCGAAATTATTCATTTACCAAGTCATTATTGAAGCATATTTCCCCAAGATAGCCGTGGTCAGTGAATTAACAATAAATTGCGTGTATTTTACATGCTGATACTTCACAGACCATTAGGAAGTAACAAATATGCTGGGCCTCAGATCCAACTTATTTAAGATTTTCTAATGCAAGAAAAAGATGTTGTTCTTTCTTCAAAATGGAAAAATTTTATGGTATATACACAAATGGTGTTTTGAAATATTGTCATAAATTATGAAACACAAGAAAAATTAGCCTTTTAGTGTTTATCTATTTACAAGCAAGAGAAAGATAATTCTTAGGAATAATAATAGTTATAAAGACCCAGATTTGTCCGAGCAAAGACCAAATACTCTGCTTACATATCTGTCCAGCCTTGACTGGAAAGGACCAATGGACCTGACTGTGGTTACAATAATTCCCTAGTTCATCTTTCCTGTTGATTCATACATTGCCTCTTATTAAAAAAAAAGTTATTAGTTCACCTATTTATGGAGTTAGGCTAAAAAGGATATAGCCAGGCAGGTGCAATGTACCTAACACTTCTAAAATATATTAATGTACTTTTCTCTTTTGTGCACCTTTTTACATATCATTCTTGCCTCCACTCTTTTTGTTGCATGATCCTATGGCCTCCCATTCTTTTTAAATCCTATATTTGACTGGGGAGGTAGGATTGTTAGCACATGAATGCAAAGGAAAAGAAAAGCAAGTTGTGAAATTTCAGCTTGGCAGAGAAAGAAAGGCCTTCTCCAAATTATTTTAAGCTGTCAGCGTAGCACAAGCCAGATCTGCAAGGCCTAACAATTTAGTTTACAAAGAGTCAGGAGTATAGGGAACTCAGGATGCAATGCTACATCAGAAGGGGAGAAAGCCGGGGCAGGAGGGAAACTGAAGAACTGAGCATTTGTCTGGATGACACGAATTCCCAAAGAGATTATTTAAGACAGAAAAGCCTGATATATGGTTAATTGGCAACTTTTTCCTCACATCTTTTACCCCCCCTCCCACCCCCATATTTAATCATTGTGTTGGAGGGTCACAAAGATTATGTTAGTTATAGACCACAACAAAACTACAAATTCTTTGCACATCTGAGTGGGTCGGAGGGCCTGTAAATTTGTGAGCCCACGGCAGTGGCTATTGTGAGATGGAGAACAATTCTGTTTGATTACCTAAGAACTCACAACTATACCATAACTCACTGAGCCTCAACAAATAACTGAGTGTTAGGATAGAGTAAATATTATGTTCATATTCTAGAGGATTCAACCTAGCCTCACATGCTGCTTGTCATCTCATCTCTAAAAGGTTTTAGGATTTTGGACACTGGAGTCGCCTACCTTTCTCCGAAGGCTCAGTCCCACTTCAGCCCGGTGTCAATTTCTATATGAAAGCAGGTAGATTTTCAAGAGCCTGGGGATGAGAGCCATGCTATACAGTTCCACTTGGGTCTCTGCCTCATCTTCTAGTGACCAGGGCATGTCCTTCTTTCTACCTCACTTTCAGCTGCTTAGATGTTCTGTTTTGTCTCCTACTTGTGAATTCTTGACTGCTTTGTTGCTGAATGCTCATTAGAGGAAGTCAGAGAGGATCAAAGCAACCAACCATCCATAAATTTGGACCCAATTCAGGAACTGAGTCATCGGAGATCAGAAATTGGGCAGTTCGCATTGGAATTTCTGGCAGAGGGAGTGAAGATATGGCCTTGGGAACTGAAAGGACCATGCCACTATGGTTATTCTGCCGGGAGTCTGGGCTCCAACCAGTCCTGTGGCAAATTCTAAAGCACTATTTCAGAGAATTCAAGAAGGAAATGGGTAAACTCAATCAAATAAACAGAATTTTGAGGAGGTGACTACAGGTTATCAAATAATTTTAATTCATCCTCTCCTTCCTCTACTGAGTCAAGCGGTTGCTGACACTCTGGAGAGCACAAATCTTAGTCTTTCTGCTCCAATACCCTTTCCATTAGGCATATTGTCTTGTTTTCTTAGACTTTGCTATATAAAATTTGACAGTTTGGTACGTAGCCTTTTGCACTGTTGGGAAGAAAATTTGATTTCAATAATAATCTGAGAGTGATTTAAAGAAATTTTATGGCCAGCACTTCTTTAATTTTTGATGGAATGGGGTACCTTGTTTGACATGCTTGCTCATTGCATTTTCGAATCTGTGGCTCTGGCTTGGTTAAGTATTTGCATTTCTTGTTGTCTACAATGCTGATATTTTTGTTCATGATTTTTGTGCAGGACACTATCGTCTTCCTTTCCCCTGAAAAAAGCAAATAAACATAATAAATACATGTAATTATACACTTTTATGTAAAGGATTTAGGAGGTATTTGTAGTCTCCTTGTAATTGTTATTGTTATTTTAAACTAATTTTTGGTTAGATCAATGAAGAACATATTTATAATTTTTTATAACAACATGTCTCTATACGCTTACAGGAGATGAATGATGATTTTCTCCTCACTAGGAAGAGAAATTAAATGTCAGTTTTTTATATGACAAAGTTATCATGGCAACATAGGTTCACAAGATATTAACTGAAGATTTGTTGTAAAGAACTATAACCACATGTGGTAGAACGCTGTACTTGCATAAAACCTCAAGAGCCTACTCTCACTATTAGACTGTCCCGAAAGCACTTAAGTTTATGCATGCACATTTTATCATTTGGTTACACATCATCAATACTCTGCAGTGAGTTATGAGAAGTAAACTTATTTTAAGTATAACTTGGACCTGTATCTAATCACCTCTGACAAAAACCCAAGAATTCCAGCAAACATTATGCCCTAATGATTGCCATGTTCTCTAAAAAAGCAATAGGATTCTTGCCATTTTCACCACATTTCAAAACACTGACTTTTTACCTTTTCTGGTTTAATGATATCTGGATATAGTGAATTTTCTTAGGCAAAAACAACAATTTTTATGTTGTATTCATTTTCCCTACAGTCCTATAAGCACACTTATTTGACAAGGCTCTCATTAATTCATCTTAAACTTTAAAGTCTAGCAAATATATGCAATTTTCTATTTCTGTACAAAATACTTGTATATGAGTATCTGTATAAGATGTAATACTTGAATTTATCTTATTGTTTAGCATTGTAAAATAATTACATTGGCCAGCTATTATAAAGGCAGACATGTCAGAAAGGATTAAGAAGAAATTGTAAGTCTTCTAGGTCACTATTGCAAGGCCCATTAGCTAGAGTCCTATGACTATCATGCAATAATAATTACGAAGCTCAGAGCCTTCACGCTAGTCATGAAAACATGCAAGCCTGGGCTGGTGGCAGAGAGGTCAGTCTGTCACTCAATTAACAGAGAGGAGAGGCTGGCATCCAGGAAGGAGTGAGTGTAGATAGAGAGCTATTTTGAATAGTTTTGCAGTATTTTTTATATTGATTTGAAAAGGGGATGGAAGAGACAATGGGAGTGACCAAGCAGAAGCCAAAACAACACATATAGGTTCAGGATCTTTCTTTGAAACTGTTACAATCTGTAGTGTGAAAAAAAAAAAAAAATTGGCCACATACATCTATATTTATGTAACTAACAATATATCTGTAGTTAATGCGTACAATGCTAATGAAATTGTTGAGGCCTTTAGATCTATCTTCTGACAGAGGCAGCACCATGTTGGCCAAATTATTCCCTATCTGAGGAATCCTGGGGTTGTGGTAAAATGCAATTTATTCTATGGAAGCTCAATACAGAAAGCAGAGTGCCAGGCAGGTAACAGAACTTTCCTTTGAGTGGCAAGAAATGTGTCTCCAACCAGGATCCTTAGGCAGTACCAAGAGTGTACCAGTGGGGCAAAAACGGGGAAGACGTTGGGACAGACATCTGCTAGAGCACAGGCTAGTGAAAGGGGCCCCCTCTGGGAATATGGATCAGGGAAAAAACCATGCCCCCTAAGCAGGTGAATTAGAAAACAGTGCTCCCTTCCTCCCAGCAGAGGCAGCCTTGCAGGAGGACATACGGCTTGGCCAGTGGAGCATAGGCAGGATTGCAGTCCTCTTGTCCAGCCTTTTTGTAGCACACAAATTGTTTAACTGAATGCAACTGTTCAGCCTTAGAGCTCCTCTAACTTGACCCGTGCAATTCATACAGCCAGGTAACCTGATTAACGCTAAATTGTAGATGAAGGGAAGACTTTAGTCCCCAGCCAAACACTTGGAGGGCTGTCCAGGCTATCCCTTGGTAGCTTTGTGGCAGCTTCCCTCTAAGAAGGTAGAGTGTGACATTAAGCCCAATCAGAGTAGTTCTCAATACCCCAAATCATATCATTTTCAAATAAACTATTAGAGGAGCAGAAATCACTTATTGTGCTCATTTTTCCACATAGAGAGAACTGGCCTCACAACGTAGTTCTTGTAATAGACTTGGGATAGATTTTTGGTCAACTTCCTCCTAGTTTCCTGTGATACAGGGGTTCCTACATAACCCGATGCATTTACTAAAGAGAAAGTTTGCACATTTTGGATAATGCAACTTATGTCATATTATTTCTACATACAATGACACAGAGATAAAAACAGTATTAAAATAAACGTTAATTTTATGAAATACAAATGTTAGTTTTAAAATCTAATTTAACGCTTTCATGGTCAAGGAACTCTCTTACAGAATAGATGTAGTTGCCTAAACTAATTTAAATAATGGCTTTTTGCCAACTACAACGCACAATGATGACAAACAGACATTATTCAGAAAGCTTTTGCTGGACATATATATAGTCACAATAAATAATTCTGGGCTAATTATGCTGCATTCTTTCTTTCTTCAGAAAATATTTAAAT
>PVKH010007112.1:0-13832 GCA_004027955.1 Chaetophractus vellerosus | reverse complement strand
TGCACCTGCCCATCACATCAGCTCTCTGTCTTGCTCATCTTCCTTAGGAGACACTGGGAACCAAACCCGGGACCTCCCATGTGGTAGGCCGGAGCTTGGTCAGTTGAGCCATATCTCCTTCCCCATGGCTGTTTCTTGATTCTGCTAAGCACTTCACAACTTCAACATGCCTCAGGGCCTTTGCACATGTTTTGTACATGCTCTGCCTAGGACATGTTTTCCTATCTACCAGCTTCTTTTTACCTCTTTATCTTTCAGATCTTAACTGTCACTTCCTCAGGGAAGCCTTTCCCAAATACTGTGCCAAGATCAGCCATTAATGTGTGATTATTTCATGAAAGTCTGTCTCTACCATGATACTGGACATGCTGGTAGCGCTAGGGGCCATTAAAAATATCCCACTGCAATAAAAATTTGTACAGTGAATGAACAAGTAAGGCCTGTACTTCTCTTGGTTTCCTCATCAACTCTGCATTTTGGCCTTATTTTCTGAACCAACATTTTCTCTAAATTGTTTAAGTTTCTTCATATCTCTCATCTGTCCTTTCTGCTGCTGCCCTATGCCTGCCTTCTCCCTATCCTTCTCCAGGGCATTATGCTTCCTATTCTGGGCCCAGTCAGTCCTTTCAAAAAGCAAATCATCCAGGCACTTCTCTATTCTGTTGTTTCTCTTTAGTATGAATGGGCTATATTAAGTATAGTTTATTTGCTTGTCAAGAAAGCACAGAGTATTTTATGACAAATAGCTGTGTACCCACTGCCCATATTTAAAAATGTCAACATTTTGTCATGTTTGCCTCACATTTTTTAAAAGAAGAAATAAAATGTGTAAAGACAGTTGAAGGCCCCATTTCCCACCCCTTATCCTCTTTCCTCAGAGGTAGCCACTATCTAGACTTGTCCTTGGAAAGACCCTAGGAGGTAAATAGAAAGCTTGACACTGCTGCTAGTCTTATTGATGATAAGTGTTATTTCACTCTTTATTTTAATTTTTATCTCCCTGATTACTAGTAAGGTTGAGCATTTTTCATATTTATTGGCTACGTAGGCTACTTCTGAGTTGCCTATTTATATCTTTTTTGCTCTTGTGTCTGTTTGATTGTCTTTTTCTTATTGATTTGTAAATTTCACTCTATATATGGATTATTCCTTTGTCTGTTATATGTGTTGCAAATACCTTCACCTACTCTATAACTTGTAGGTTAGCTTTGCAATATCATTTAAAATTTTAAGGTGGTCTAATTAATATTTTCCTTTGTGATCTCTGCTTTTTATATTTTGTTTAAGAAATCCTTCCCTACTCTGAGATTGTAAAGCTATTCTCCTACATTTTCCTCATAAGGTTTTAAATGTTTTGCTTGTCATGTTTTGATCTTTCACCTACGGTTTGTTTTAGAGATTAGGTAGAAATCTCATTTATTTTTAACAAATCAATTTTTTGATAAATATTAGTAAAGCATATAATTCAAAGTGTACACTCAGTGGTATTTAGTATAATCACATAGTTGTGCATTCATCACTTCAATCATTATTAGAGCATTTTCATTATTTCAATAATAATAATAGATAAAACAGACAAGAAAATTCTTCACCTGTCATTCTCTCGCTGTTTCCCCTGCCATACATTGTTTATTTTAACCAAGCTGCCATATACAGTTGGGTGTATTTCTTCCTTTGCCATCCTAGTACCTCTTTTTTTCTTGTCTTATTATACTGCCTAGTACCTCCAGTACAGTAATAAATAGACAACTCTTCAGCCAAATGCCAAATCTCATTTAACTTGATTATACCAATATTCAATAATGTAGATATTATTATCTCAGCTTTATAGGTGAGGTGACTGAAGTGTAGAGAGGTTAATTAATTTTTATAGAGTCACACAGCCAGGAAGTAAGTAACAGAGCCATGATTTAAACCCATATCTGAGTGACTTCAAAGTCAAGCTGCTTATATTGCCTCTAGTCACCAATGATTTGGGAAAAGGTGTCTCCTGCTCTTGCTCAGATCCTCTCTTTCTAATGAGGAAAGAAAATTTTATTGAAGAGATGCCAGAAAAGCACTTCCAGTGTGTCTGAACAAAATGAATAGACTTCGTTTAGTTTAGATCTGCCAAGAGCAGAGTGACTTAGAATACTTTATTACAGGAGGATTAAAATAGTATATTAAAGAACCATATAAGTATAAAATAGTTCTTATTGCAGATGGTATACACATTCACTCAGGTAATTTGATAGCCTCTTGGTGGAACTTCAGAACTGGGAAGGAGATCTTCATAGTAAGTTTACATTCTCACTAATATTAACAAGTTACAAGTTGCTTTCCTTCCTCCTTCCTTCCTTTCTTCTTTCCTTCCATTTTTCTATAAGAGATTTGAAGCAACCTATGAAGATCCATCCAAAACAAACAAAAAAAAAAAAAGTAAGGAAACAAGAATATCGGGGTAAAGAGAAAATAAATATAGCAAAAGTAAGCAATAATTCTTGCCTTGGTATCCTCATATACTTGCTAGACATTGGCCCTGAGCTTCCTAGCAACTAAAGCACATGTCCAACTATATGATTCACAGTGGGCATGAGATAAATGAGAATAATTGCTTAGAAAATACCCAGCTTTTCCTAATTCTGAGACCAGAGAGAAGCTTCTGCCATGGCCCTTGTAAAGTAACCCTTTGTGAAGTGGGCAGTGCTTAACAGCATCCTCTCAGTCATGGCAAAGTGCACCTCATCTGAAGTGTATTCCACCAGTGACCCTGAGCTCCTGGAGGGAGTAGATCAGTGTCCAGCATAATTTTTTTTAAACAAACCAATTTTATTGATACATATTAATAAAACATACAGTTCATCCAAGGTGTACAATCAGTGGTATATGATATAATCACATAGTTGTGCATTCATCATTTCAGTCATTATTAAAGCATTTTCACTATTTCAGTAGTACAAATAATAATAAACAAAAAACAGACAAACAAAGAAAATTCTTTACCTCTCAATCTCTCTATGCTTCCCCAGCTGTATATAGCTGCTATTTCTGGCAGTTCTTGCATATTTATTTATTTATTTTGAGCAGTTTTATTGAGATATATTCACATACTATATAATCTATCCAAAGTGTATAATCAATCGCTTTTAGTATAATCACAATGTTGTGCATTCATCATCACAAAAAATTTTAAAACAGGGTATTTTTTGAAAGAACGAATATTATTTGTAATATTCATCAATAAAAGCCAAATACTGTAGTATACAAGATCAATATACAAAAATCAATTGTCCTGGAAGACATGATGTTGAATGAAGCAAGCCAGGCACAAAAGGACAAATATTGTATGGTTTTGCTGTTATGAACTAAATATAATGAGCAGACTCATGAAGTTAATAGCTAGAATATAAGTCACCAGAGATGAATTTGGTTAGAGAATGGAAAGCTGACGTTTAATCTGTGCAGAATTGGTAAAAAAAGTTGTTTGGAAGGGTTTGGAAATGAAAAGAAATGGTGAAAGCACATCATAGGATTTGTAATTAGTAGTGCTAATGTATGGGTATGATAGTGGGTTTTTTGTTTGTTTGTTTGTTTTTTTTTGAGTAACGAAAGTGCTCCAATATTGATTGAAGTGATGAATGAGCAACTCGGTGATTATACCAAATGCCATTGATTGTGCAATTTAGATAAATTTTTTTACGAATGAAAAAAATAGTGTGGTTGGGGAAAAACCACACCAAATATAAGATGGACCATAGTTAGTAGAAACACTTTGACAATGCTCTTTCATAATTTGTTATAAATGTTTCACAGCAATGTAAGGTATTTGTAGTGGAGTGATGTATGGGAGCCTATATGATGTTATTCATGTTTGTTTTGTAAGTTCACAACTTTTACTCTACACTCATTGTTTATATATGGTCATGTATGAATGATATACTTCAATAATTTTTTAAATGAAAAAAATCAGTTGTATTTTTATGCACTAGCAATCCTAAAAAATGAAATTATGAAAACAATTCCATTTACATTAGCATCAAAAAGAATAAATGTGTAGTACCATCTAATTCATTTGAGGTGATGGGACTAGGGCTTGAACCCAGGACCTTGTATGTGGGAGACGAATAATCAACCACTGAGCCACATCTGCTCCCCTGAGTTGGTTTCCTCGTCTCTTTGCTCATTGTTTGCATGTTTGTCTTTGCTTCTTGTCTGCTCGTTGTCTCCTTGTTTGTTTTTGCTTGTTTTCAGTTTTTTTTCTTTATGAGGCACCCAGAACCGAACCCGGGAGCTCCCATGTGGAAGGTGGGCACTGCTTGAGCCACATCTGCTCCCCCCATATTGACTCTTTTTTTTTTTTTTTAATTACATATCCCCCCCTTTCTGCTTGTTCTTGCTGTGTTCATTTTTTGCGTTCTTCTGTGTCTGCTTGTCTCCCCCTGTTGTGGCGACCCGCCGAGTCAGCTCACCACACGGCGGCCGTGCCTGCTCGCGGGCGGCTTGCCCTGCTCGCGGGGGCCTGCCCTGCCCGTGGTGGCTTTGCCCTGACTGTGGTGGCTTTTGCCCTGCCCACGGCGGCTTGCGTTCTCAAGGAGGTCTGCCCGATCGGAGAGGCCCCGGGAACCGAACCCCGGGCCTCCCTTGCGGTAAAACCGGCACCCTACCAACTGGGCTACAGCCAGCCCCCCATATTGACTTTTGATATTAGTAATTTGAAACCTTGACTTATATTCTGATGCCTGCTTTAAAAATTTGGTGGGTATTTTCATTAGCTGATATTTAATGAGCCCGTAGTATGTCCTGGTGCTTTTCTAAACAACTTTGCTGATATTATCTCATGTTATCCCTGATGACTCTATAAAGGAGGTACTGTTTTTAATCTCATTTTAAGAGGAAACCGCCATGTAGAGAGGTTAAGCCACGTCCCAGGTCACACACTAGCATGGGACAGAACCAGGAACTGCACCCTGCTCTGGCAGTCTCTACTGTCTGTCACCCGACCACCCTGCTGTATTGCCTTACTTATTTCTAGCCTAATGATAGCAAACATCAGTTTCTGTGATTGGCTAGAAGTGTTTTCCCAATTAGATAGGATGTGTACTTTGGGCCTTGTTTTGAAGTTCTTCTCAGGACACCACAATTAAAGAGTTGCACTGATTTTAAGAGCATCTTTCAGGACATCTTCAAGAGGACCAAATACAGTTTGTATGATGTTTTCCAAGTGTTGGCCTCAGAAAATTTATTGCTTTAAAAGGGACCTGGCTTTGTTCCACCTGACAAAGACTCTCTTTCCATAAATGTAACTGTAAATTTGTAGTTGAGACCTTGGGCTCTGGAGTCAACAGATATGGTTCAACTCCTGGTGTAATAATAAAACTTTCCACATAGTGTTGTTGTAAGGATTAAATGAGGCCATCACTTAGGGCATTTAGCACACAGCTTGGCACTTAGAAAGCTTTAAGTATAGTAGTTGCTGTGTGGAAGAAATTGTATCATTGATAGGGAGACAGTGGCCACTGGAGGTGCTGAAGTCAGGGAGAGGGGAAAAGAGGTGTAATATGGGGTCATTTTCAGGACTTGTAATTGCCCTGAATGATATTGCAATGACAGATGCAGGCCATTATATATCCTGCCATAACCTATAAAATTGAGTGGGAGAGAGTATAAATTTCAGTGTAAACTATAATCCATGCTTAGTGGCAATGCTCCGAAATGTGTTCATCAATTGCAATGAATGTACCTCACTAATGAAAAAAGTTGTTAATGTGGGGGAAAGTGGAAGGTCTGGGGAGTGGAGTATATGAGAATCCCTTACACTTTTTTTATGTAACATTTTATGTATAAACTAAGTATCTGTTTTCTTTTAAAGATTTATTTGTTTACTTTTTTAAAAATCCATTTTTAACCCCACTCCCACCCCGTTTCTGATGTTTTTGTGTCCGTTCACTGGGCAATTATCTGTGTCCATTTCCTGCCTTCTCATCCTTTTCCTCCTGTCTTCACTGGGATTTGATCCTGGGAACCTCCGATGCGGGAGAGAGGTGTTCTGCCACCTGCGCCACCTCAGTTCCTGTGGTTTTTTTTGGCCAGTCTCATCTTGGCTCTCCCCCGCGGCACTCTCCTGCTACATCATCATCTTGCTGCATGCAACGCACCCACTCGCAGGGCCTGATGGTTCATACATGCACAGGGCCTGTGGGCTCACCCGCTCATGGGGACTGGCTGCCCGCACACCTTCTATATTTTCTTTATTTTACCGGCAGATCCCAGGGATCAAACACAGGTCCCTCCATATGGGACACAGATGCCCAACCATTTGAGCCACATCCGCACCCCTAAGTATCTTTTAAAAATAAATTAAAAATATTTAAAAAATATATAAATACAAATAAATTAGAGAGATGGAAACAGAATAGCAGCTATGAATGGCAGGTGAATAGAGAGATTTAGAGGTGATTATTGAGGAGTAGATGTTTTGTCTGTTTTTTGTTTTCTGTTTATTATTTTTATTATTGTTGTTGTTGTTATTATTGGACAAGTGAAAATGCCCTCATATTGATTGAAGTGATGAAAGCACAATTCTGTGATCATACAAAATACCATTGTACACTTTGCATAGATTGTATGTTTTATTAAAAAAAGAATCATATCTGAAAAAATATCTAAACAGGTAAAAAAAAGAATAGTAGTTGGTGAAACACAACCTTTTTTTAAGAAAAACCATCAATTTTATTAACACATATTAGTAAAGCATACAATTCATCCAAAGTATACTATCAATGGAATTTGGCATAATCATATTGTTGTACATTCATCACTTCAGTCATTATTAGAGCATTTTCATTGTTTCAATTATAATAATAAACAGACAAACAAAAAATTTATCATCTCTCAATCTCTCTATGCTTCCCCTACTGTACGTAGCTGTTACTTCTGGCTATTCTTGCATATTTATTTATTTATTTTAAAACCATTTTATTGAGATATATTCACATACCATACAATCTGTCAAAGTGTATAATTAATGGCTTTTCGTATTATTACAATGTTGTACATTGATCACCAAAAAAATTTTAGAACAATTTCATTACTCGAAAAAGAAAAACTCCATAACCCTTAGCACTTACCTCTCAATCCCTCTGTCCTTCCACAGCCTTACATAACCGCTAATCTAATTTCATTTTTATGAATTGATTTATATTTACATATTAAATAAATGGAATCATACAATACTTAGTACTTTGTATCTGGTGTCTTTCACTTAGCATATTTTTTTGTCTGATAACATCTTCTTACATTAACACACATTTGTTGAGTTTCAAAGAAAAACAGTCTTATATATGCAATATTAACCCATATTCATATTTCACATGAGGTTTTAGTATGCTACACAGTCCCATGTTACATTTTTTAGCTTTCCTTTTAGTAATTTAACTGTCCCTTTCAACCACTATCATACGCATAGAATAGCACTGCTAGTTACAAACACTACGATATGATTTCACATTTTCTATTCATTCCCCAAAATTAACACACATCTTTTTACCAATTCTTCACTAGCTAACCCTAAGCTTTCCATTCTATAAACTCATTCTATTTTCTGGTGACCCATATTCAAGTTATTAATTCCATAAGATTACGCAATATATTTAGTTCTAAATAGCGGAATCATACATTATTTGTCCTTTTGTGTCTGATTTGCTTCACTTAGCATAAAGCTCTTCAGGTTCATCCATGTTGTCGTATGTTTTACAACTTCATTTCTTCTTACAGCTGCATAATATTCCATCATGTATATACACCACAGTTTGTTTATCTATTCATCGGTTGATGGACATGTGGTTTTTCCATCTTTTTGACAATCTTGAATAACGCTGCTGTGAACATTGGCGTGCAGATGTCTGTACGTGTCATTGCTCTCAGCTCTTCTGGGTATATACCCAGTAGTGGTATTGCTGGATCACATGGCAAGTATGTTCAGCTTCTTCAAGAACTGCAAAACAGTTCTTCACAGTGGTGGTACCATTACTACATTCCCACCACAGTGAATCGGTGTTCCTGTCTCTCCACATCGTCTCCAACACTTGTAGTGCTCTCTTTTTTAAATAGTTGCCATTCTAAAAGGTGTGAAATTGTATCTTATTGTAGCTTTGATTTGGATTTCCCTAATCACTAATATGTTGAACAGTTTTTCATGTTGTTGTTGTTGTTTTTGCCATTTGTATTTCTTCTTTGGACAAAAGTCTTTTGCCCATTTTTTAATTAGGTCGTTTGTCTTATTGTTGAGTTGTAGCATCTCTTTATATATCATGGGGGTTAAGCCCTTATCAGATATTTGATTTCCAAATAGTTTCTCCCATTGAGTTGGCTGCCTTTTCACACTTTTGACAAAGTCCTTTGAAGTACAAAAGTGTTTAATTTTCAGAAGGTCCCATTTTTCTGTTTTTTTTTTTTTTTTTTTTTTTGCTGCACATGCGTTGGGTGTAAGGTCCAAGAAACCACCACCTACCACAAAATCTTTAAGATGTTTCCCTACATTTTCTTCTAGTAGTTTTATGGCCCTGGTTTTATATTTAGGTCTTTGATCCATTTTGAGTAGATTCTTGCTTAGAGAGTTAGGTAGGGGACCTCTTTCATTCTTTTATTAATGGATATCCAGTTCTCCCAACACTATTTGTTAAAAAGACTGTTCTGTCCCACTATCATGGCTTTGGTAGGTTTGTCGAAAACCAATTGGCTATAGAGGTGAGGTTTATTTCTGGACCCTCAGTTCTATTCCGCGGATCAAAGTGTCTATCTTTATGCCAATAACATGCTGTTTTTACCACTGTAGCTTTGTAATATGTTTTAAGGTCAGGCAGTGAAATTCCTCCCACATCATTCTCTTTTAGAATGATTTTGACCATTCAGGTATACTTTCTCATGCAAATAAATTTGGTAATTGCTTTTCTATTTCTGTAAGGTAGGCTGTTGGAATTTGATTTGTATTGCATTGAATCTATAAATCAGTTTGGGTAAGACTGACATCTTCACAATATTTTGTCTTCCAATCCAGGAACATGGAGTGTCTTTCAATTTGTTTAAGTCCTCTTTGATTTCTTTTAGTATTGTTTTGTAGTTTAAAGGTTCTGTGTTTCCTTAGTGAAATTGATTCCTAGGTATTTGAGTCTTTTTGTTGCTATTGTAAATGGAATTTTTTCCCTGATTTCCTCCTCAGATTGTTCAATACTAGTGTTCAGAAACATTATTGATTTTTGCATGTTGACTTTATATCCTGCCACTTTGCTGAACTCGTTTATTAATTCAGGTAGCTTTGTCGCAGGCATTTCTGAATTTTCTAAATACAGGATCATATCATCCATGAACAGTGGGAGTTTTACTTCCTCTTTTCCTATTTGGATGCCTTTTAAATTTTTGTTGTTGTTTTCGAATTGCTCCAGCTAGAACTTGTAGCACAATGTTGAATAACAGTAGTGACATCGGGCATCCTTGTCTTATGCCCTATCTAAAAGGAAAAGCTTTCAACCTTTCCCCATTGAATACAATGTTGACTGTGAGTTTTTTATATATGCCCTTCTATCCCTATCTTTCAAAGTGTTTTCATCAAGAAAGGATGCTGGATTTTGTCGAATGCCTTTTCTATATTGATTGAGATGATCATGTATTTTTTCCCTTCAATTGTTAATGTGGTGTATTATGTTATTTGATTTTCTTATGTTGAACCACCCTTGCATATCAGGAATAAATCCTACTTGGGTGTGGTGTATAAGTCTTTTTTTTTTTTTTTTTTTTTTTTTTTTTTTTTTTTTTTTTTTTTTTTTTTTTTTTTTTTTTTTTTTTTTTTTTTTTTTTTGGAGTGAGTCTCTTTAGATTCATTCTTATTGGGGTATTCTGCACTTTTTGGACATGTAAGCTCATTTCTTTCATTAGTGTTGGGGAATTTTCATCCATTATTTCCTCAAATACTCTTTCTGCCCCTTTTCCCTTCTCTTCTCCATCTGGAACTCCCATGACTCATATGTTGTTGTGTTTTGTGTTATCGTTCAACTCTCTGAGCCCCTGCTCAATTTTTTCCATTCTTTACACTCCCTGTTCTTTTCTCTCTTCAATTTCAGCTGTTCTATCTTCCTAATCCCTTATTCTTTCTTCTATCCTTTTGAGTCTGCTCTTGTATGCCTCTAAATTTTTTTGAGGAGGTACCGGAGATTGCGCCGTGGACCTCGTTCATGGCAAGTAGGTGCTCAACCACTGAGCTACATCTGCTCCCTGTAATATGTTTTTTATCTCACCTATTGTGTCTCACATTGCTGTGAGCTCAGTTACTTTTCTATTCAGGTTTTCAAAAAATTCTTTGTGCTCACTCAGTGTCTTCTTGATTTCTATTATCTCTTTACCCATATTGTCTTTCAGCTCATTAATTTGATTTTGGAAATTTGTATGCAACTTGATTAGTTGTCTCTACTCCTGTGACTCATCTGGGGCTTTCATATATTACTTTGCTTGGGCCATTTCTTCCATTTTCTTCACATGGCTTGTAATTTTTTGCTCATTCTGTTGCTCAATTTTCCTCTTTTGTAGGGATTTAATGGCAGGAGAATGTATTATTGCTGTTCTTTGATTCTTGGCTCCACCTTTTCTAGGTCTTTAGGTTTGTCCCTGTTAGTTGCTCAGATCTGGGTCCTGGACCCAGTTGCAGACCTGCTTCCTAGGGCCTTTGGGGAGGGAGGCTGGAAAGGCTGGAAAAAGCCTCTTTTACTTTTTGCTTTTAATTCCCGCACACGCACTTCCTTGGTTGGCCAGCAGATGGCGCTCTTTGGAAGCCATCTCAGTTCAAAGTCTGTTCCTCGTGTTTTTGCAGTGACACCGATTAGATCGATGTGACAGAGGTTCCTGCCTGGAGGCCAATAGCCTTTCAAATCAAACTTTCTCAGAGACAGTTCTCCAACCTTTGCTGGCAACCCCCTTTTTTTCCCACATACAAAATAATTCTACTCCCCTCTGCATCCTCAACAACAGTCCTGGTCAGTAAAGAAGGGAGATTGAGAGGGTTGGATCTCTTAAGTCCCTGCCAGCTCCCAAGGGAAACAACAGTGCCCCTGGGCTGGAAGGGCTTGTGGGACACAGCAGACCAAATCTGTGGGTCAAAAGCCAAGTCAGCCTTAGTCTGTGTCCCTGTCTCTCCCCTTTCCTGGGTAGTTGGATCCCTGGGCCCCGTTTTGTCTGTAGCCATGGGCCCCAAGGCCTGAGAATTCAAAAGTGTCTGTAGGGTGGAGGAGGATGCCGGTAGTTGCAGCTGCAGTTTTTAACTCACAGTTTTTCTGTCTCAGTTCTTTTACTTTACCCACCTTTCTTCTGAGCGGTGACCAGCCTTTCCCTGGTGTCCTAAACCCTTCAAGATTTTTTCCCCAGGCCATTTCTGCCTGTCCTCTAGCTATTTTTCTGGGACAGAAGAGAGTCCCATGTCTTTCTAGTCATCCATCTTCCTGGAAGTTCCCACATAACCTGGACCTCATGGTAAGAAGTACATTTCATCAACCAGCAGTAGCAGCCGACAGTTTAAAGCTGAGTATGGCTTTGTGCTACAGTGGCTCCTAAGGCCAAATGGAGGCTCTCTAGCCCAGACTTTGAAACTTTAAACATTTCAGGTTTTTTTTAACCAAACTTAATGAAATGGGATTCCCACAGTGTGAAGGAGGTGGTCTCAGCTTTGTCATTTCTCATGGGATTAGGACTGAAGGAAGCTTCTTTTTGTTGGTAGAAGGAATGAGGGGACAGAGCAGGAGTTTGGGGTGGGTGGAGAAGTACTGACCTGGAAGCTTTGAGTCTGGGTCCTCAGCCAAGTGTCCCTTCAGCTCCCTTCACCACTTTTTCTACTTGTATAAAACCAGGGGCTGGAATTCTAGAAGTCCCTTCCAGTGCTGACCGTCTGTGAAACCATAAACGCCTCCCCTGGTCCACAATTTAATGTGAGCCCCCAGCTTTAAAGGAGGAGCTTTGTAAGTCTGGGCCATTGAGAAGTCGACTCTGTATATTTTGTGCAGGTCTTAGAAGGCATTGTCCTTTGTTACCTAGTCACCGGATAGCCCAGCTTATTAATTCCTCTTCAAATTTGAAGCCAGGAAACAGTTTGCCTCTCTCATAGAACTCATGTTTTTTCTAATTGGACAATGTCGATGAAACACCTCAGTGCATTTCTCTTATTGCTCCAGTTAACAAGAAGCTCAGAGCCAAATTCAGTGCTTAGCGATAGCAGCTTCCCTCACACAACTGTGTCTCCATTTCCCTCAGAGATTTGGATGTTGTTGCTGTTTTTGTTTAACTTTATGTACTCTGATATTGAAGCCACATGAAATCTTTTAGTGGCATTGAGCAGGGTATGTGTTATTTGTGCAGAACAATAGAGTCAATAGTTGCAGAACACAAGAATAGTCCTCCTTACTATCAGCTGCACCCATCATCTGGCCCCTACTCCACTGCCAGTGAACCTGAAATAACAACCACACGAACAACTGAGATGTATTAAGGACTTGTTCTGGGGGCACTGTTCTAAGTACTTGACATGTATTACCTCACTCAACAGCCCTTGAGGACTATGTTCATTACTCCAAAAAGAAAAACTCCTCACCCCTTAGTAGTCACCTCTAAAATTTTCTGTGGTGATGAATGTATAACACTGTGATTATACTAAAAGCCATTGATTGTACACTTTGGATAGATTGTACAGTTTTAAAAGTGCTTTAAAAATATATCCCTATTTTACAGATGAGGAATTTGAGGCACAGAAAGGTGAAGCACCCTAGCATGGTCTCACAGCTAGTAAGATACCATCTGCCTCATTCACTATTGATGGATAGGTAGGACAGGGTTGTCATACTAGTCCCAAAGAATTCCTGGTGGCAGAGAGACCTTGGCTCACATTTTATTGGCGTGTGTGTGTATGTGTGTGTGTGTGTAATTCGTATGCTAACTACAAATAAACAACCCCAACCAGGAAAAAGATGGGTGAGGGAGCATGAATTAGTGACCTGAGAAGCCTGGAGAAATCTCTCTGGTTTCTGACTATTCTGAGATCTTTTCTGAACTGATATGAGGGAATCCATGGAATTTCAGGAGCGTCAACCCATTTTTGGAATGTGTGTGGGCTTGGGACCATGGTTGGGGGATGGCATGTGGGGCAGCCCAGACTCCTCAAGAGTTAGTTCCATTAGAGGCCAGCCTGGCTGCAGGGAACCCTCCATGACCATTGGGTGCCCTGTGCCTCCTGACAGGGTTGGGGAAGCATTCTCCAGGGATCATCTTAGGTCTAGAGTTGTCACTAAAGGAGGAACCAGTTGGCCCGTTTGGCCACTGCCCTAAGCAGATTGGGAATTGGAGGCTTTGGTGCCGTGGGTTCATGCATCTTAGTACTCAATGCAGGGTTCTGCTCAAGCAAGGCCATGTGTAGGGGCAGCCTGGGAAATTGCAGGGGCCAGTCATGGCCAAGCTGACCAACCAGGACTTAACCTGGCAGACAGACTGGATAAGTATGGTCTTAATTTGGACAGGGGGATCAGCTGGGAATGTGCCCACAGTCAATATGCAGATGTCTAAATGTGACCAAATCAGAAGACAATTTTTAAAACAAATACTCTGGAATTTTTACCTTTAAAAGCATCTCTCATTCAATCAGTCAACAAATATTTATTGAGCCTCCCCCCCCCCCCCCCCCCATGCCAAACACTGTGCCAAATGTTGGGGGCGCAGTAGCAAGCAAGGTAATTGGGGGCCTGCTGATGCAGAGCTCACTGCAACTGGGCAAACAAATGATTCTGCAAGCTGTTGCCTCTGATGGGGCCAAGTGCTGGGTTTGGGAA
>PVKH010007111.1:0-20480 GCA_004027955.1 Chaetophractus vellerosus | reverse complement strand
AAAAAAAAAAAAAAGAAAAGAAAAATTTACAGCGAATATCTCAGCATGAAATACTGGAGTGAGGTGGGTTAGGTAGAGAAACGAGCTCAGTGAGTCTGCGAATTCTGCCATGGTAGCAGAGGGAGCTCTTGGAGAGGTCTACAAAGCCCACTATGAGTGAGGTGGGAGGTCAGGGAGAAGTCTGCAAAGCCACCACCTCTGATAAAGTCTATTTGCTCCCATAATATCCGACCTGTACTTCATTCCCACTTTGAACTCCCTCACAAGTTTTCATCAGTGGGAACCTCTAACCTGGACGTGTACAAGGAGGAGATTCTGAGAAATACCTTCTTAGTATTGCTGGTAGTACTGGTGGTGCCAGGGTGACAGCAAATAATCCAGCACAAGCATTAACCATTTTGAAGCAAGATGAGATATAGAGTTTTAAAAAATACATCTGGTGACTATAGAGAAAGAGGTAGCCACAGGATGTAGATCAAATCTCATAGTCTTAGAGAAAAAATATTTAAAAAACAGACAAATATAATTAATGGATATAGAGTTAGGACATTGAGCAGTCCCTTTTTTTTTAAGATTTATTTTATTATTTATCCCCCGCCCCCTGCTGTTTTTGTGCTTGCTGTCTTGCTCTTTGTGTCCATTAGCTGTGTGGTCTCTATTTCTGCTTGATTTCTCTTCTCGTCTTCTCTTTAGGAAGCACCAGGAACCGATCTCGGGACCTCCAATTTGGGAGAGAGGCACTCAATAGCCTGAGCCATCTCAGCTCTCTGGTTTGTTGTGTCTCTCATTGTGTCTCCTCTTTGTCTCTTTTTGTTGTACCAGCTCTCCACACAGGCCAGCTTGCCACGTGGGCCAGCTCGCTTTCACCAGGAGGATCTGGGAAACAAACCTGGGACCTCCCATATGGTAGATAGGAGCCCGATCTTTTGGGCCACATCCTCTTCCCAGTCCCTTTTTATTTTAGTACTCTATGAAAATGTATGGGATAAGAATAATTTTGGAGAAAATATATAAACCAATAGTTCCACTGGTCGGATGTGAGGTCAAACAGACAATTGCTTAAATTCCAGTTCTGCTGTTCAGTAGCTGATGGATTTTAGGCAAATGATAGACCTACAAAATCATTCCCTTATTTGTGCAAAGTAGTAAGTTGTGATAATTTCCTTCAATTGTTTTGGGCGTGAAATGAGATACTGTATGGAAAGCATCCAAGGAATGTCAGGTGAAAAGTTTATGCTCAATAAATTTTACTTCTATCTGCCTTTGCCCATCCTTGATTACAGCAATGAAATCTGATTAAATTTCTCTTGCAATAGAGAAAGTGAAGTGCTTCTCTTTAAAATTCAAGTAAATAGAAGGAAAAAAAGTAGAATATAATAAGAGTTAACCACATGGTGTTGGCGTTAAACAGAAGTATAGCTGAGTTTTGTCTCTTCTCAACAAGGTAATGCCAATATTTACTTTATAGGAAGATTAGGAAGGTTAAGATAATCAATGCAAGTTACATAACACATAGTTTATATAATATAATACATGCTTGATAAATCTTAGTTGGTAAAGGATCATTATAGAAACAATGATAATAATTTTTGAACTTTCAAAAAAATTGTTTGGAAGAGAAGAATCCATTTGACAAGTAGTTTAGAATCTTGCTAATTTCTTCTAGGTATAGAATTGGTTTCTACAACATAAACCAGGAATGTGAGTTTTTTATGGTTCCGAGGGTTTTAAGGCCCTCACGCAGGGAGCGTTTTTTCTTTCTTTCTATACCTACCATCACTGTAATTACCTCTCCACAGTCACTGTACTCACACAAGATGGGGAGAGATGAAGGTCCTTGTTCTCTGGGTCGGCTTTGCCTGCTCGTGCAATCTCTGTGGCCTCTTTAGGTAACAAGGCCAGCGTGCTTTGTCATGAAATATGATGTCCATTTGCCTATAAAATCTACCCAGATTGAGATATTTCTGCTTGAGAAAAAGCCTGGTTAGGATTCTAAAATTTGGGCTTTCAAGTAAAATTTGTTATTTGAGTAAATTTGATCTTTTCATTGCAAAGCAGAAAAACAGACTTTCTATACATTTATATTAAACCCAAATTAAGTATCTGCATTTCTCAGTTTTGCTTCATTTTGAGCACCAATCCCTCCTTGCAAAAATTTTCTAAGCAGTCCTGCTCTTAGGGGTTCTTGTGTGCTATATGCTTTATTTTTTGCACCTTTTGTATGTACTGCAGATGGTTTACAATCCCTCAAAAATTTACTTTATGTTTTCTTCTCTTTTTACTTAGACATTGCTGCTCTAATTATAAAATCACAATTACACATTTCCTTTCCCTTCAGCTTTCTTTCAGTATTCTTTTCCTTTTCTCTATTTTTTCCCTCCTTTTTAAACAATTCCTTAGCTCTAGTCTTTGTATCTTGGGTCTATGACACAGCATTCATTTTCTCCTATATAATTTCTCCTTTCTGCAGGCTATATCATTGTACTCTTCAGTGAGTAAGTACTCATTAAACACCTACCACATGTCAGACACATATGTCTGGAAATATGTCTTTGTCATTCTGTGGCTTCATTTTAAACTATTTCCTCTAAATGCAAATTTGACTTCTCTTGGTTACTTTTATATCCTGCAGTTTCCCCCTGACTCTGTATGGTGAGAGGAATGATTTATTTTCTGACAAAAATTTTGTTATTTTAGAAGGAAAGACACACTTGCGTTCCTAGCACAATACCTCTGATATAACCATATTCACAGGAAACTGAAATATTATTACAATTTTGGGTCTCCTGATTTCAGGTAAGCAGGCGCATTTTAAAAACAGTTGGAAAAAAATTCAATTGCCATCTTATTTTTTGGTAACTGTTAAATCACCCTTCTGGCTAAAATGTTCTGGAGGAGCCCCATTACTTTTATAGAAAAGTCAAAACTCCTTAATGGATTGCAAGATCTTTTTTGATCTGCTCTCTGACAACTTTTTATTTACCCCTACCTTCAATATATTGAGTTATTCTTAATTCTGAGATGCCACTTCTTGCTCACCTTTTTTCCATTACATTTGCTGTTATTTCTGTGCTTGAATAACTTTCTCACTGGTCTAACTTTGCCAGCAGAATTTCTCTTTCAGTCTCAGTTTTAGATACCTGTTTCTCCAGTATTCAACACGTGACTGTATGCTTGGTCTTGTGCTTTCATAGCAGTCTATGTGATATTTTGACACAGAGTTGATATCCAGGAAACATTTGTTCAATGATTGAGGGTACATTTTAACATTGGTCACCACAAATGCCTATTTATTATTTAAATATATAAATATGATTATTCCAAATAATCTTGATAATTTCTGAAAGTGAAATAAGTAAAAAATTACTGTCTATTTTCTGTGAAATAATGCAACTGACATTTTGCTTTCTCCACCTGCTTACCCACATTATCTTGCAAGTTGGTTCAATATTTGGTCAGTTTAAATTACATTGTGTCATCCTAGCTTGGTAAGTTACTTAATGACAGAATATCTTTCTTTGTTAACAATGTTGTAACCAGGATAAAAGTAAATAAAGAATAATTGCTTCAAAATATTTAAATTATTTAAATAACTTATTAATTACATTTTTAACAGAAACCAGAGCCCACTTATTTTTACATTGTTTCCTATAATACCTGAGACCACAATAATGGGAGCACCTAATTGCTCTTTGATAGTGGGTATTAACCATGCAATTGATATTCCCATTAGCCTAGTACTCTATGGAAAGAATAGGTAAGAAAGTGTATTTATCAAAACTTAAGGAAGAGTGAGAAAGTGTTCTCTGATTGCATTATCATTATTATCATTGAAAATTCAGTATGTATTCAGCTATTTAATGTATGAGGTCAGTCAAGGTAATACCCAAAAATGGTTGCCTGTAAGACCTCATCTAACAAGTTGAATGTCCTCATAAGGCAGGATTTTTTTTTCTCATTGTTGTTTTCATTTTTAAATAAAGAGAGAAAAAGGTATGCAGCCTTTCCCTTTAAGTCAACATAACTTAAGAGTCATCGGTAAATATAAGTGTGTGGCTCATAGAAAGGAAACAAGAATTTGGATAAGTCAAATTCTTTGGATATTTTAAGTTGGGTAAGATTTTTTAATCTTTAGAAAAATAAGTCACTAGTCAGAGCATTTTTTTTTTTGCTACACAGAAAAGGAATGCTATACTTTCACCTTGTATCTAAAGCTTCTTTTTCCAATTTCTTATGTGAATTTGAGAGTATGCTAAGCATGGCAAGGAGCCAGCATGAGTAATATTAATCATATCTCACGTGATTAATGTTTTAAAATATACAGAGCCATTTCTCATGGATTATTTTAAAACTGTTCCCTACTTTATCCCAGTGAAGTGTATGGGGCAGCTATTTTTATGCCACTAACTTCAAGTTCCTTGAGTGTAAGGGCATATCATGATCCCTTTGTGTTCCCAGCACCTTCGCACAATTTCAGTTCCTGACAAGTTGTTGTATTTGTGTTAGTCAGTCAAAAGGGGTGCTGATGTAAAGTACCAGAAATCGTTTGGCTTTTATAAAGGGTATTTATTTGGGGTAGAAGCTTACAGTCACAAGGCCCTAAAGAGTCCAACTCAAGGGACCATAAGAGGTACTTTCTCACAAAGTCTGTTGCCACATGTTGAAACAAGATGGTTGAAACAGCTGAGATCATGTCTGTGAGAGTTCAGCCTTCCTTCTGCCTCATAAGGCTCCATGGTCCCAGCTTCTTCTGATCTCAGCTGTAGGCTGGGATAAGGCTTGTCTCTCTCCCTGGGGCTTGTTTCTTTCTGGGCTTAGCTGCTCTATTCTCTTCACAAGGTCAGCTATAGACTATCAGGCTCATCTCTCTTCCCTGGGCCTCTGCTGTGTCTAATGATCTGTCTCTCTTCCTCTGCGTTCTTCTCTCTGTGTCTACTTCCATGTGAGAGTCTGTTTTATCAGCTCAAGAGGGCTGGGACTCAATGCTGAGTTGCACTGTAATGATGTGGTTGAATCAAAGCCCTAATCTTAACATAATTTAATCAGATGTCTCAGCTGAATCTAATATAATCAAAGAGTAACATGCCCACAGAAACAAACCAGTTTGCAAACATAATCAATATCTCTTTTTAGAATTCATAAATAATATCAAACTGCCACAGTATTCAATACATTTTTTTAAATTGAATAAATGAGGAAGAAGAGACTCCAAAAAGTTAAGTGATTTGAGAAAAAGTCAGTTTGAGTAAATGGCAGAGACAGATATTGGACCCATAACTTCAGACTATTAAACTATTTTCAACTTGAGAAAACACAATAAACAGTAGAACACTACTTGAGGTGATAGAATGTACTTTCTGTCAAAGGGTTGAAGTCTGTGGAATAGTGGGCTTGTGGGGATGAGGAGGGCTGGGATAGTTTAAAAGTAATGGAACTGTAAGATGAACAAGTTAGGACAGAAAAGAGTCAATACATATTGTAGAGTTTAAATTTAATTTATCCTTAAATAACTGGGTGTTCAGAAGAAGAAGCAAAAGATGCAGAATAGAACTTGAGCGAGGGAGGACTTTTAAAGGAGTCAGAACATGTTTTAGTTTACTGGCTGCTTATCCCCCAGTGGATTGACTTAAACAATGGACATTTAATAGCTTGCAGTTTTGAGGCTGGGAGAAGTCCAAAATCAAGATATCATCAAGGTAATGCTTTCTTCTGGAAGACTATGGTGTTCTGGTGTTGGCTGCAGGTGATCCTTGGTCTTTGGCATTTCTGTCACAAAGCAATGCCTATGGTGACCTTTCCTGGCTTCTCTTGGTTTGTTAACTTCTGGCTTCCTCCTGTGGCTTTCTCACTGTGTGTCTGAATTTCATTCTGCTTGTAAAAGACTCCAGTGGTGGAATTAAGACCCATCATAATTCATTTGGGCCATACCTTAACTGAAGTAACCTTATCAAAAGGTCATATTTACTATGGGTCCAAGCCCACAGGAATGGATTTAGGTTAAGAACGTGTTTTACTGGGGTACATAACTCCAAGTTACCACATTACCTTTTATCAAGTTGAAATTAACAATCACGAAATGATGGTAGGAAGGGTTCTTACAGATGGCCTTGTTCTCTTTATTAAAAATTTATCCTTTCCAAACATGTATTCCCTCTCAGTCCATACATTTCGTTAAGAGTCCCTATATTATAGTGAAATAGAATAATACTGTAACCTATTATTGTGTTGCCCTCGATTTTGCATGTAAAAATATCTTAAGATGGATATCTGAAATGTAGGAATATTGAGAGTGTATCTTAAAATCTAATTTTTGCAAGAAGATATGCCCTATTTTGACAGTTATTATGCTATAGTTCTAGATAAACCAATATAATTCAAGGAACTGAAACAAAAATTCCTTCTTTTAGATCTTGTTTTCTTTTTTTAGTTTAAGTTGTATTTCCTAAACTGTTATTGTTAATATATTTTTTATCTCTTTGAAAGGAAAAAAAAGGAATGCTAATAAAACTTCTTAAGCATTTCATAAATTATAAAATATTTTAAGCCAAATTATTAAATAATATGTGTTAGAGACAGCATTTTAAAATGGCAATTATATGTACTTTTAATTATAATATGTAAAAAACCCCAAAATGTTCTATAATCTCAAGCTAGTTGATTCTGTTGAAAATAATAAAAGTTATACAAAATGTTCTTAAAATTTGAGCAATACAAAAACATAGAAAATCAGGAAATTAATTTCCCCAGTGTCTGTAATTTCCGCAGTTTCTTTAATTTTTACCTCCACTAATCAAGGGTAATTGTTGTGAAAATTTTTTGTTACCTTTCCTGAAAAAAAATGTTTATGTGTTTTGGCATATATGTAAGTGTGTTTATTCTTTGCTTTTATAATTTATTAAGACAGTGCGGTTCTTTGTCTAAATCAACATGTATAGACCTACTTTATTCTTTTTATTATTTGCATGATATACTAAAGTTTGAATTTCGTGTAACTGCTCTGTCCATATCCATTCTTGCTACCCTCTAGCTATTACCAGCTTCATCAAATCTATTACCCAAACTTCAAAACAGAAATCCAAACAGGTCACTACATAAAACCCTGCAATGACTCCTCTCACAAGTTTACCTGGATAAACATTCTGTTAAATATTGATGAATAAAAGGAGGAAAGGAAGATAAAACCCTATACTCAAGGAAAGAAGAAAGACAAAAACAAAGGAAGAAAGGAAAAACATTAGCCATTTTTTGCTATTATAAACAATCTTGAAATGAATTTGCTAATTACATATACTTAGGGATAATTTGTAGCGATTTTTTTGGAGGAATACATAGTAACGGAATTTCTGCTATTTTAAATTTTGCTAAATAATTTCTGTCTTCCATATATGGGACCAATTTTGATTCTCACCAAAATGTGTGTTAATGGTTGCTTCCTAATGTCTACAACAATACTGGATATTATAAAGTTAAAAAATTTTTGCTAATATGGAAAGTTAAAGTTCCCTTATTTCTTTACAGAGTGAAGTTGAACATCTTTTCAGGTACTTATTGAATTGGGCATCTAGTCCTTTTTGTTTGTTTTTGTTTCCAAACTCTTTATAGCAGTTGTCCCACAAATAGCTGGTGTTTTCTTTTGCTTTTAATTGTTCATATTTTCTCCAGAGTGCCTAAATATTTTTGGTTTTAATAAATATCTAAAAATTAATAGTGTTTTTAAGAATTTTGTTTATATAGTTGGAAATGCCTGCTTGTGTGTGTGTATATGTGTGTGTTTAAACTATTTAGCACATTTGATTAGTGTATGGCATTATTGAGGTAAATAGGTTTAATAATAGATTGAGGTAATTTGTTTTACCTTGAGAATTTTGGTTAAAGAGTAAGCTGCCACCTCCAGCACTTCTGGATGCAGGTGAATATCAGTATTCCTATAGGAGATGACTAAATGAAACCCATAACCAATACTGACTAAGCAGGACACAGCACAAGAGGTTGAGAAACTACATTTAGTTTCATGTATAAGCAAATGACTGTTTTTATTCTTATTAGTTTCAGTAATAATGTAAATAATACCTTAAAAATTTCTATAGTTTCATTTTTTTACCTGTATATTTCATTTTCCTAATATAAATTAATTTTTGATATATTAAGAAATGACACTTGTAATTGATTAATAAAAGAAGCAAAATAAAATTGCTCATTGTTAAGGTCCATTTTTCATATTTATAGTTAGTGTTCCTAAGCATTAGATACAAATATAACAATGCAAAATATTTCTCAGGTTATTTTTCAAGTGTTTAATGGAATTGGAGATGATCTTACAAATTATGTAAGAATTTTCAAAATTATTTTAATGGGAAAAAGACAATGCCCAGGCATTTTATAATGTGTGAACACTGTGCTTCCCAATAAACAGTTCTTATATATATATATATCTTGTTTTTGAGCTTTAAAGAGGTTATTTGTTATCCTGATGTTGGTATGGTTAAGAACTGGACTCACTACTTTTTAAGTTATCTTTTGATTATTATTTTATACCATATTGAAGAGACTAATTTTTTTTGATGGGTATTGAATACAAGTTAAAGGGACATTCTTCTTGACAGTTGATATGGCTTTGAAATTTAATTAGGCTTATTGCCTTTAATTATGATTTGCTTTAAATTAATTAGACTCAAATTACTCTAGAGTTATATTTATTAAATATGCTCCACTGTGAATACTCTACAGTTTCCTACAGTCACACAATATTGGCTCTAAAAACAGTGATTTTTGAAGAAATTTCTAAATACAAAAACTGAAACATGCATTTTTATTCAATGGAAAACAAAAAAATTAAAAGTTGTGCCAAGAAAAAATTTATAATCCTTCCTTAAAAGAAAAGCAATATAATGCTACATTTTATAGAAATGATTATATATCATAGCCAACTATTTACACATAAAGTAAAACAAAATTGCAAATCTTAAGTGTGTAGGACCATTTCTTTGCATTGCTTCCTAACGAAAGTAGAAAGAATGCTACATTCTTAGTAAGAATCATGTGTGTTTCCTAAGTGGAAATCATACTTTTAGGTTTTCCCTGCTGTGGAAGAAGAAAATTTAGAGAGGAGAATACTTTATTTTAGAGATGAGAATATAATAACCCATAGAAGGTGATGTTCAATGAAATGATTTACTAAGTAGCTTATTACTCTGGGAAATTACTGCTTGCTCAGTATGAACTACTGGGAGGACAGCTGTAAGCTTCTGCAGGTTATATGCACCACCATAAACTTCTGGGTGATCTTCAAAAAGGTGTCTGAGCAGAGTTCAAAATTTGAACCACGAAATTCTTCCAAAAACACAAACTGGAAGCTAAAATCTGCATACTTAATCCCAGGTAGGATGCAATCACTTAAGGATTAAATGACAGCTTTTGCTTTAAGTAGCTTTCCAGGAATGCAAATATACCATCACATTATACTTTATTTTATAAATCCCAGATGCCCTTTTCTTTAAACAGGGATCAAACTTATTTTATTTATTTATTTTTATCCTCCTGGACACCAGATGGCTCCCTCATCTGTCTGTTTGTTGTCTCCTTGACTTCTTTTTTTTAGAAGACACTGGGCACCGAACCCCAGACTTCCCATGTAGGAAGCAAGTGCCCAACCACTTGATCCACGTCAGCTCCCTGCTGGTTGCATTGTCTGCTGGTTGTGTCTTCCGCTCATTGTGGCGATTGCAGTGTTTGCTGGTTGTGGAGTCTGCTGGTTGTGGTGTCTGTTTGTTGTGGAGTCTGCTCATTGCAGTGTCTCTTCGTTGCAGTGGTTGCCACATCTGCTCATTGCAGCATCTGCAGTGAAAGATGGTTATGGCCTCTGCTGGTTGCAGTGTCGGCTCATTGTGGCAGTTGTTCCATCTGCTCATTGCAGCACCTGCTCGTTGCTGTGTCTGCTGCATCTGCTGGTTGCAGCATCTGCTGGTTGCGGTGTCTGTTCATCATCTTTAGGGGACACCGGGAACTGAACTCGAGACCTCCCATGTGGGAGGCAGAGCCCAATTGCTTGAGCCACATCCACTCTCCACCAAGATACTTTTGAATTGTTACTATGACTTTCTCTTTGATGGGTTATAGTTTTGGCAAATTCATGCTTAGTTCTAACTGATCAAAGTATCTACCAAGTTTTAAATCAGTTACAATGCCTGAAACTGCAAGTAGTTATAATCAAACCAAATTGGTTTAAACAGAAAGGACACTTCTTAATTCAAATAACTTACTCTTTAGATGTAGGCTTCAAAGTTAATTGATTTTTCAGTACAAATATAAAAAGAGTTTAAGTACAATAGCACATAAAAGAATAAGATATCTAGGAATAAATTTAACTGAGAATGTAAAAGACTTGTACACTTGAAAACTGCAAAATTCTGCAGAAGGAAATGAAAGAAGACCTAAATAAATGCAAAAACATCCTGTGCTAATGGACTGTAAAGTAATCTACATATTCAGCACCACCAAGATAAAAATTCCACTAGCCTTTTCTGCAGAAATAGAGAAGCCAATCTTAAAATCTACATGGAATTGAAAATGGCACTGAATAACCAAAAACCTGAAAATAGAAGAACAAAGTTACAAGACTTACATTTCTTGATTTTAAAACTTACTACAAAGCTACACTATCAAAACAGTATGGTACTGGTATAAAGATAAACGTATATACTAATGGAATAGAATTGAAAGTCCAGAGATAAACCCTCACATTTATGAACAACTGGTTTTCTTTTTTTCTTTTTTCTTTTAAAGAAGCTTTAGATTACATAAATGTTACATAAAAAATACAGGGGATTCCCATATTCCCCATCACTTCCCCCTCCCACACTTTCCCCCATTAACAGCATCTTTTATTAGTTCGTATATTTGTTACAATGGATGAACAAATATTGAAGCATTGCTACTAACCATGGTCTATAGCTTACATTGTGATTTACACTTTGGACCATGCAATTTTATATTTTGACAAAATGTATAATGGCCTGTATCCATCATCACAATGTCATGCAGAACAATTCCAATGTCTCCAACTGCCCCATAATACACCTATTCTTTCCTCTCCAACCCCTCAGATTCTCTGGTGACCACTGCCTTTATATCAATATCACAAGTTGTTCCATTACTAGAATAATAATAAGTCTACTTTAGTCCATAGTTGCATTCCCCCCTTATATTTGTTCATTCCTCAATCTTGAGAACTTTGGGATGGTGTTGTCCCTTCTACTTCCAATTGAGAGGGTACTTAGATCCCGTGGAGCTGAAGGATGCAACTGTCTTGCTTGCAGCTGTAGATACTCTCTGTTCTTAGGGGGATAGGTGTTGTCCATTATCATACTTTTGTTAGTTGACCTGGATGTGTCCGATGAACTGGAGAGTAGGTTTTAACTGCAATTCTGCTAAGATTCAGGGATCAACTGGTCAATGAACAGCCAGAAGATATAAGTCTCTGGGACACATATTTAACAAGTATAGTGCTAATTGTAGGTTCTAATAAAAGGAGCATAAGAGTCATGTGTAGGAAAATTATAAATCAGTCTAACTTTATTACATTGGAGTGATAGCTTATCATATATTCCAAGACAAGACCCACTGACAGGGTTCCAAATTCCTGGGATTGTCTGCCCTGCCTATAGTGTGTAGATGTCTCTAGATCCCTGAGGAGCCCCCCTGCTTGAGCCACTGTTTACTGTGGCAGTCAGTGAGATCCTCCTGAGATGTACATAAGCGTAACCTCTGGAATGACCTCCTGACTCCCTTTGAAATCTCTTAGCCATAAAAATTCATTTGTATTTAATATTTCCTACTTTTGTTCAAGGTCTTTTTCCAAATACATCGCTAATTTGTGCTTGGTAATAATCCTTCTGGTCCAGGGAGACTCATCCCCGGGAGTCATGTCCCATGCTGGGGGGAAGGTAAATGTATTTATATGCTGAGTTTGGCCTAGAGAGAGCCCACATTTGAGCAACAAGGAGGCTTTCAGGAGGTATTTATTAAGCAATATATACTAGGCTAAGTTTAAATTTCACAAGAACAAGGTTCAAAAGTACAACCATCAGTATTAAGGGCCTTGCGTATTGGTCTATCCTCCTTCGCTAAGCACTGCCCATGTATTCTAGGGATTCTTGCCACTCTGTTAGAGAACATAGCAGTACTCCCCAGGATGGGAATTCAATATTCTTTTCAATATTGTTTGGGTCTCAACCCACTGAAAAAATACCCCATGACCACTTGAACACATGCATATTACACAGAGGCATGCCCCAGATGTACCCCTTTCCAAACATTCCCCCACCACTGACACCCTACCCAAGTGATCCTCCCATGCCACAGTTGTGATCCTTCTGCAATCCAAAATCTCCCCCAAAAACAAAGTCAAAAAAATAAAACTAATAAAAGATAACAAATAAAATACAAAAACAATTTTTTTGCATTTTGCCTTTCATCACCATAAGATGTTATCTTATATGTACAATGACAATTTCTTCTGTATGTTCCCTCAGTGTCTTATTTTTTTAAACTTTATTTTCAAAGAAGCTTTAGGTTACAGAAAAGTCACATAGAAAATATAGGGGATTCCCATATATCCCATCCCCACTCCCTCTCCCCCTCTCCTCTATTAATAACATTTTACATGTGTATGGTATATTTGTTACAATTGATGTACAAATATTCAACCTTTACTACTAACCATGGTCAATGGTGTACACTATGGTTTACATTTTGCACTTTATACTTTTATAGGTTTTGATAGAATGTATAATGGCCTATATCTGTCATTGCAAGATCATGCAGAACAATTCCAATGCCCCCAAAATGCCCCAATGCTCCATCTATTGTTCCCTTCCCCTACCCTCAGAACCATGGTAACCACTACGTTGCAATTTTTCAAGAATAAGATTCATAGTTACATGCATTAATATTGAGGACTTGACATATTGGTCTGTCTTTTTAGGCTCTGCCTATGTTCTCAAGAGACTCTTGCCCCTCTATTTGAGGACCTAGAAGATGTCCTCAGGATGGGAGTTTAATATTTTTTTTGTTTATTTTGTGGGTCTCCACACACTGAGATGACACCCTATGACAAGATGAACACTTTCATATTCCATAGGTGTATGCACCAGGTGCACCCTTTCCTGCATATCCTCCCACTGCTGATGTTCTGCATCAATAATCCTCACCTCCTATATTTGCTAAAAGAACATTCCCACCATTGTAGTATTAACCACAGACCTATAAGTCCTCAGAGTTCACTTGTTCCTTCCTCCAGCCCCTTCCCTAGTTCCATGGATAGTCCAACCCAACCCCCCCAACCTGCTCACCCTCAACATTTCAATACCATCTACCCCACTCACATTCCTGCTCTGCTATCACCCCCATCCACTGCCAAACCACCCCCTTCCACCTTTTCATAGGTTTTCCCTATTTTGAGCATCAGCTCATCACACTCTACTCCCTTTTTGTCTTCTGAAAACCTATCTTCCAAACTCTATCTCTGTGGGTCTGTGCAATTTGTTTGTCATATCAGTAAGGTCATGTAATTTTCGCCCTTTAGTGACTGCCTTACTTCACTCAACATAAGGTCTTTAAGATTCATCCATGTTGTCTCATGTGTCAACATCATTCCTTCTCACAGCTGAGTAATATTCCATTGTATGTATATACCACAATTTGCTTGTCCTGTCATCTGTTGATGGACACTTGGGTTGCTTCCAGCTTTTGGCAATAGTGAATAACGCCACTATAACACTGGTGTGCATTTATCTGTTCATGTCCAGGCTTTCAATTCTTCTAGGTATATACCCAGCATTGGGATTTCTGGACCATATGTCAGTTCTATATTTAGCTTTCTGAGGAATCACCAAATCATCCTTCACAGTGACTGAACCATTCCAAATTCCCACCAGCAGTGGATAAGGGTTTCTTTTACTCCACATCCTCTCCAACACTTGTAGTTCTCTGTAATTTTTTAAATAGCTGCCAGTCTAATAGGGGTAAGATGATACCTCATTGTAGTTTTGATTTACATTTCCATAATAGCTAGTGATGTTGAGCATCTTTTCTTATGCTTTTTAGCCATTTGTATTTCCTCTTTGGAAAAGTGTCTATTCAAATCTCTTAGTCATTTTTTTGAGTGGTTGTTTTTCTTTTTCTTTTTGAGATATAGGATTTCTTTATTTGCTGGATGTTAGACCTTTATTGGATAAATATTTACCAAATACTTTCTCCCATTTAGTAGGCTGCCTTTTCACTTTCTTGAAAAACTCTTTTAAATTCCAACCTTTTTAAATTTTGAGGCAGTCCCATTTATCTTTTTTTTTTTTTCATTGCAATCACTTTGGGTATAAAGTGTATGAAACCATTTCCTATTACAAGATCTCATAAATGCTTCCCTACGTTATCTTCTAGGAGCTTTATGGTCTTGGCTCTTATATTTATATCTTTGGTCCATCTTGAGTTAAGTTTTGTTTAGAGCATGAGATGGAGATCCTCTCTCATTCTTTTAGATATTGTTCTCCGAGCACCATTTGTTTAAGAGACCATTCTGTCCCAGTTGATTGTGCTTGGAGGCCTTGTTGAAAATCAGTTGACCATATATGGGATGATATGTATCAGAACTCTCAATTTGTTCCCATTGGTCAGTATGTCTATCATTGCGCTAATACCACATATTTTTGACCATTATAGCTTGGTAGAATGGTTTGAATTCAGGTAGCATGATTCCTCCAATTTAGTTTCTCTTTTTCAATAAGTTTTTGCCTTTTTGGGACACCTTGCCCTTCCAAATAAATTTCATAATTAGCTTTTCCAATTTAGTAAAAAATGCTGTTGTAATTTTTATTGCAATTTCATTAAATCTGTAAATCAAATTGGGTAGGACAGACATCTTAATGATGTTTAGTCTTCTAATCCACGTACATGGAATATTCTTCCATTTGTTTAGTTCTTTGATATCCTTTGAATATGTTGTGTAGTTTTCTGTGGATAAGTCCTTTATAGCTTTAGTTAAGTTTATTCCTAGATATTAGATTCTTTTAGTTGTTATTGTAAATGGAATATTTTTCTTGATTTCCCCCTTCAGATTGCTCTTTATTGGTGTACAGAAATGCTAATAATTTTCTCATTGATCTTATATCCTGATACTTTACTGAACTCATTTATCAGTTTTAGAAGCTTTGCTGTAGGTTTTTAAGGGCTTTCTATGTATAAAATCATGAAAAACAATGCAAATAATGAAATTATTACTTCTTCCTTTCCAATTTGGATTTTTAAAATATCTTTTTCTTGTCTAAGAGCAAGTAGTTTCTTGCTAGAGCAACTACTTCTAACACAACGTTAAATAAAATTGGTGACAGTGGGCATCCTTCTCTCTTTCCAGATTTTGGAGGGAAAGCCTATAGCATTTCACTATTGAATATGATGTTAGCTGTCAGTTTTTCATATATACTCTTTATCATGTTGAGAAAGTTTCCTTATATTCCTGTTTTTTTAACTGTTTTTATCAAGAAAGGATGCTGTGTTTTGTCAAATGCTTTTTCTGCATCAATAAAATGACCATGTGAATTTTTTTCTTTTGATCTGTTAATATAGTGTATTACATTGATTGATTTTCTTATTTTGAACAATCCTTGTATAACAGGAATGAAACCACTTGATCATGGTGTATAATTCATTTGATGTGTTGCTGAATATGATTAGCAATTATTTTGTGCAGGATTTTTCCCTCGAGGTTCATTAGAGACATTGGTCTATATTTTTCTTTTCTTATGGCATCTGTGTGGCTTTGGTATTAGGGTGATGTTGGCTTCAAAGAATGAGATAGGCAATGTTCCCTCCACTTCTAATTTTCAGAAGAGTTTAAGCAGGAATAGTTTTAGTTTTTTTCCAGAATATTTGGTAGAATTCACCTGTGAAGCCATCTCATCCTGGGCAATTTTTTGTAGGAAGTTTTTGATGACTAATTCAATCTTGTTACTTGTGATTGTTTTGTTGAGTTCATCAATTTCTTCTTTCATCAATGTAGGCTGCTTGTGTGTTTCTAGAAATTTGTCCATTTCATCTAAGTTATTCATCTTTTTAGCACACAATTTTTTGAAGTATCATGTTATGATACACTTTATTTCTGTGGGGTCCATGGTGATATCTCCTCTCTCATTTTTTGTTTTATTTATTTGTATCTCTTCTCTTTTTTTCTTTGTTAATCTAGCTTAGGGTTTGTCAATTTTATTAGATGTCTCAAAGAACCAGCATTTGGTTTTGTTAATATTTTTCCAGTGCTTTTTTTTTCTTAGTTTCATATAGCTCTGCTGTAATGTTTGATATTTCCTTCTTTCTGCTTGCTTTGGGATTTGTTTGTTGTTGCTTTTTTTCTAGTTCCCCGAGTTGTGCAGTTAGGTCTTTGATTTTAGCTCTTTTTTCTTTTTAATATAGGCATTTATGACAATAATTTTCCCTCTCAGCACTGCTTTGCTGCCTCCTACTGGTTGAGATAGGTTGTGTTCTCATTTTAATTGGTTTCAATGTAGTTACTGACTTCTTTTGCTATTTCTTCCTTGATCTACTGATTGTCTAAGGGTGTGTTGTCTAACTTCCATATCTTTGTGCCTATTCTGGTTCTGTCCTCTTAATTTCCAGCTTCATTCTGTTATGGTCAGAGAAATTACTTTGTATAATTTTAATCTTTCTGAATTTGTTAAGTGTTGTTCTGTGATCTATTATCTGTTCTATCCTAGAAAATGATCCATGTGAACTTGAGAATATATTTGAAGAAGAACTATATCTTGCTGTATTTGGATGTAATGTTCTGTATATGTCTATTATATCTATATATGCTATGTATGATTCAAAGTCTGTTTCTTTATTGACCCTCTGTCTAATGGTAATAATGGTGTATTAAAGCCCCCCGCTATAATTGTAGAGGCATCCATTTCTCCACTTAGCTTTACCAATGTTTGCCTCATGTATTTTGAGGCAGCCTGGTTAGGTGCATAAATTTTTATGATTATTCTTTCTTCTTGATAAATTACCCCTTTTATTAATATAGAGTGTCCTTCTTTGCCTCTTATTTAAGTTTTGCATTTATTGTCTATTTTGTCCAGTATAGTGTAGCTACTCTCGCCCTTTTTTGTTTATTGTTTGCATGTAAAATCATTTTCCATCCATTCACTTGAAATCTCCTTGTGTTCCTGGGTCTATTGTGAGTTTCTTGTAGACAGCATGTAGATGGGTCATATTTCCTATCCCTTCTGCCAAACTATGTCTTTTGATTGGAGAATTTAATCCACTAACATTCAGTGTAATTACTGTCAAGGCAGTACTTACATAGTTTAATCCATTAACATTCAGTGTTATTATTGTCAAGGCAGTACTTATATTAACTTTTTTCTTTAGGTTTGCATATGTCATATTTTGTTTTTATTTCTCTTTTTTATCTTTTTAGTTATTCTTACTAATAATCTTCCCTTCCACACTCCTCTCCAACCCTCTCTTTCCTGTTTTTTCCTTTCAACTTGCAGAAATCTCTTTAGTATTCCTTGAAGGGCAGGTTTCTTATTGACAAACTCTCTTGATTTATGCTTATCTGTGAATATTTTGAACTCTTGTTTATTTTTGAATGCCAGCTTTGTTGGAAAAAGAATTCTTGGCTGATATATATTTTTTCTTTTAGCACCTTAACTATATCATACCACTTCCTTCTCATTTCCATGATTTCAGATGAGAAATCAGTGCTTAATCTTATTGGGCTTCCCTTGTATGTGATGGATCTCTTTTCTCTTGCTGCTTTCAGTATTCACTCCTTGTCTTGAGTATTTGATAATTTGGCAAGTATATGTCTTGGAGTAGCATTTATACTGTTTGCAGTGTGCTGTGCTTCCTGTATATCTATATTCATGTTCTTCAAAAGAGTTGGGAAATTTTCAGCAATTATTTTGTCAAAACTCTTTCTGTCCCCTTTTCCTTCTCTTCTCCTTCTGAAATGTATATAATGTGTATGTTCATGCATTTCATGTTGTTATTCAATTATCTGAGTCCCTGCTGAATTTTTTCTATCTTTTTTATCTATCTGTTCTACTATCTGTCTGATTTCAGATGTACTATATTTTTTAAAAGATTTATTTATTTACTTTATTTATTTATTTTTAATTTATCCACCCCCTCCCACAGATGGTTCTCTTGTCTGTGAGCTCATTGTTTGCTCATCTTCTCCAGGAGGCACCAGGAACTAAACCCAGGAACTCCCACATGGGAGGCAAGTGCACAACAGCATTAGGCACATCCACTCCCAGTGGGTTGCAGTGTCTGCTGTCTTGTGGCATCTGCTCATTTAGGTATCTGATTATTACAATGGGTGTGGTGTCTGGTTATTTGTGGTGGGTGTGACATCTGCTAGTCTTCTTTAGGAAGCAACAGGACCCAAACCCGGGACCTCCAAATTGGTAGGTGGGTGCCCAATGGTTGTTCCATATTAGCTTCCCTGTACTGTCTTTGACATCACTAATTCTTTCCTCTGCTTATTCAAATCTGATTTTATGTGCTTCCAGTGTATTTTTTATTTCTTGCATTGTGCCATTCATCACCATCAGATCCATTATCTTTTTACATATGTTTATGATTTCTTCAGTATGTTCCTTTAGTGTCTTCTTAATATCCTTTATATCTTCCTTCACTTCATTAAGTTGTTTCATGATATTTGTTTGGATATCCTTGAGTAGTTGTTCCACATTCTGCATCTCCCCCTGTTTTTTACTTTGCTCATTAGACTTGGCCATGTCTTCCTGTTTCTTAATATGGCTTGTAATTTTTTGTTGCTGTCTAAGCATCTGTTTATCTTGATGTGCTTATTCAGATGGTTAGCTTCTTTTCCTACTCTAGGTTTTAACTTTGTTTTGTTTTAAGGTTCTTTTTTGACACTTGGTTCCACATATTCTATATCCTTGTAGTTGGTTGTGGTTCCATGAAAAATATTAAGACTATAGAAAAGGAAAGAGAGAAGAAAAAATGAGTAATAGTAATAATTTAAAAAATAGAAAAAGAACTATAAAAGAGTGAGGAAATACAAAGTAATAAGAATGAGAAATCATAAAAAATACAAAGGAATAAGAATAAAAAATGTGGAATGAAAAAATGAAATGAGAATAAAAATAGAGTAAAATAAAAGGCCAGAAAGATGTGAAGAGAAGAAAAAAAAGGAAACCAAACAAGAGAGAGTGGAATGAAAGCAAAAAAAGCAATAGAAGAGGAAAAAATGAATGAAAGAAAAATAATATAGAAGCAAAGGAGAAAAAATAAGGCAAAAAAAGGAAACAAAGAAAGAAACCCATAAAAAAAAAACAAAAAGAAAAAAACAACCTTGGAAAAATAGGCCTTCCTCTTAGGCCCCTAGCAACCATCTCACCAATCACCTTGCAGCTTGCCCTCCACAGTTAATGTACCCAGTTTTAGTGAATAAAAAATTGAATGAATAAAATAAAATAATAAAAAAAATAATAGCTGATTGAAAAGCCTAAAAAAAGAAACCCAGCCTATAAGTTTCCTGTCACAAGGAGCTAGCTGGGTGCCTGACAAACCACTGGATCACTCTCTGGATCCCCTTTATTAGAAGGTACTGGGAATTGAATTAGGCATTCAATTGAGGTAGGCATTCCTCCACTGAGCCACACCCACTCCACAGGTTAGGTAAACTTCTGAAAGCTAATCTGGCTCCTCCTCCCTCTTTTCCCTCAGGCAAGTTGGGCTCCTAACATTTTGCCAGCTGTCTCTCCTGGCTTCCTTCTCTCTATGGCTGGTTAGGTGCCTGTCTGCTCATGACCTAGTTCTTCTGTCTCCCAGGGCGGTTGTGTGTGACAGCCTGCCTGATCAGTTCCCCTTTTCCCTATCCCTGGGGCTGCTTCAGTGCTGGCCAAGGTCTTTTTTGAGATTCAAAGTGGGCTCAGCTGGCCAAATTCACTGAAGAGAAAGTATTCTCTGCCTTCTGCCACACCACTCTTCCTTCCAGAGAGGAGAATTATCTTTCCCCACTCAGGTGGCTGCAGTGAGCCAGGGGTTTTACTGAGACTATTTGCCTTGAGGGTGGGGTATATGTGTTGTTCCCAGCCTCAGGGGCGAATCTCTGTGTGACCTCATTGTCTCTGTCCCTCTCCCTCCTGTATGATGTGCAACATTCTCTTGGTCCGCAGATTCCCAAAGCAGCTCCCTTGGATAGATTTTTGCCCTTTCTCCACTGTTTTTGTGATGAAGTTGAGCCCTACCTACCTACCCCAACACCATCTTCCTGTAAGTCTCAACAATTGATTTTCAACAAGGCTGCCAAGTCTACTAATTGGAAAAGAATACAGGCATATTTCAGAGATATTGCAGGTCTAGTTCCAGACCACTGCCATAAAGTGAATATTGCAATAAAGCAAGTCACAAGAAGTTTTTAGTGTCCCAGTGCATGCAAAAGTTATGTTTAC